>JANHJO010006252.1:56048-66586 GCA_032468235.1 Pseudoxyrhopus heterurus | reverse complement strand
AGATAGACAGATAGATAGATAGATAGATAGATAGATAGATAGATAGATAGATAGATAGATAGATAGATAGATAGATAAACAGAGACAGAGATAGATAAAGGAAGATGGGGCAGCAACTGAATTGCAGATTGAAATAAATTGAGGAATTAAAAAGTCATATTTGTTCATATTTAGTCTTTTTATATTTCATGTTATATCAATTCATCAGGTGGACCCAAACACCCCAACTGGCACTTGGGGGGGGGGTAGGGTTAGGGTGCATGGATGGATGGATGGATAATACTAAACCTCTTAGATTTCTTTATTTTAGTTTTGATTTTGTATTTGATTGTAAATAATATTTTATTTTAAAAAACTAACAACAAAGTTAGCATTGAGGCATTAAAGGGTTCAGGAATGCCATTTAGGGGGTCTGAAGAATTGTTTTCAGTTGTAACATTAAAACATGCGTTGAAGGGTATCAAAATGATTAAATTGTAATACTATCAGTTAGTGTCCTGCTATTTCTTTTTTTAAAAAAATCATCAGATCAGACTTCAAGCTAAGATTCTAATCTGTGGCTAGCCACATGAGCTCTGCAAGTTTTGTAGAGGTTACATTTTCAGGAAGCTACAGTTAAGCAAGTTAGATTTCTTTTCTTTTTTTCCAGAAACACCCACAGTTTAAAATAAATGTGATGAAATTTCTAGTGTTTTCCCTTTTAGCTTAATATAGAACCATCTCTGAAGTTTGGGGAAAACAGGGAATGGGTGGTGGGGGGATAGGGTGAAAGACTGTAGCAGAGTTTACTATATGTAGAGTAATATATGACTTGTCTCTACGTGGTCAGTTTTCTTCGGACTCATAAACTAAGCAGATTAGGTCTTGATTAGATCATACATAGGGCTTATAGGCTAGATAGAGAAATTGAAAATATGCTCAAAGAAGGCATTGTAAACCACTTCTGTACTGTTGCCAAGAAAATGCTTGGCTGCATCACACAGGTATCAAAGTTGACTTAAGGGAATCTTTACCTTTATCACAAGCTATGCTACAAGCTATGCTACATAATACTTGCGTGTTGAAACCTAATGAAAAATAAGAGACTTTTAATAGTATATCTTCATGAATTTTAACATATTCTTGTTCCAAGATAGAAAAGGAAGCAGACTGAAGAATCACCATTCTTTTAGTTTATAAGAAAACCGTCCTTCTTGCTTCTGTAACAATGCGTTCATTCACTCGGATCTACCCCCGGAATTCCCCAAGGAGATGAGTCTCATTCAGTTTAATAAACCTTCTGACATGACGCACATTCCAAGAAAGATAACCTATACATTTAATAAGATGATTCATCCCCATTGTCTACTACAACACCGAGAAAAGGATTCATTCACTTTCCTAAGTGGCTACAGCAATTGCCAGTGGTTACAAACAAAGGAAAAGCACTAGCATCCAAGGGCTTTAATGCTAACGTTAGAGGGAGCACTTAAGCCTCTGAGAGGCCAAATCATGTAGAAGTTTAGCCTCAGATTTCCTGCTTCTGTGTTACACTGCATTATTTTGCAGTTTCACTACTGTGCTAATTTGAGCTCCCAAGATTAGGCTTGTAACAACAATGCTGTCAAATGCATCTGCATTACAGAGCCAACATCTCTGCTAATGGCTGTTAGCATGCAGGAATAGAAGCATGAAGATTGCTCAGTCCAAAATGCTATGCAGATGTTTAACAGTTTACTGTGGCCAAGGAAACGGATGCCCTATGTTGGCTAAGCTAAATAACCCTATGCCTCAACCACAGTCTCAAACCGTCTTCACTAGGCTGCATTCTTCTCAAGAATTAGAACGTCATAATGCATTGACGTAGTATATGTGGGGATCCAAGCAGTGTGGCTTTTTGTAAGTGAAGCCTCGTTAAGGCATAGATTTTCTAAGTACAGGGTGTCAATAACTACTGAATCATCACTGTTGATTTATTTTTATTATTCTAGTTGGTCACAAAGACAGTCAGATGTTTAGACTGGATATATGCATTTCTATCCACCTATTGAGTCCTTCCCAAGGACCTGGGAAGGGTAAATGTTGTTTGATGAGGTTAAACCTATAGGTTACCATGAGCGCCTTGAATTGCACAAAGAAGTCAATTGACAACCAATGCAGTTCACATAACAGCTGGGCACTATTAGAAGTGACCATTACAACTTGAGATACTGCAGTTTAAACCAGCTGTAGCTTCTGGAGAAGAAAGTGCCAAAGTTCAGCCAGACTTTTCTTGATTTTTAACTAGCTAAGAGATTCAACTTCTCTTCCATCAACCAAGAAAAAGAAAATTGGATATCCACTACTGCAATGATTAATTCGTGATTTATTTATCCCCACGGGTGTATGAATATGTGTTTTTACAAATATGTGGACTCACATTCCATAGGGTTATCAAATGTGAACTCCACAAATCTGGATGGCCTATTTATCTATTTAGAAAACCACCTGATTCCCAAATGACTCAGAGCAGATTACTTAATTAAAATAAATATTTTTAAAAAAAATTGAAAAGAAAAGTACATGTGCATCAGGACAAAATACATATTGCATTAGAAAATATCGATCAATTCTACAGACTTAGAAGCACAACTGTTTTCAAAGATTTGTAAAACTCTTGTAGAGAAGGAACCATGCAAACCTCCAGAGAATGTTATTTCAGAGGACACATGCCCTGGCAGAGAAGGTAAACTTCTGGGGTTCCACTAGGACCAGGTGACATTGTTTGTTAGAAAGGACCTAGAGTGTTATCCACTCTGCCAGATGTTACTGGATATGCAGAAACTACTAATGACAAACTCTCAAATAACTAGGCCCTATGCCATAGAGAGCTTCTTTGATGATAACCAGCACTAGAATTGCACCCAGAAGCAAACTGGAAACCAATGCAGCTTGATGACACATGGGGTATATCAAGGTTCCCCCATTGCCAGCCATGCCATGGCATTTTGAACTAGCTACAGCTTTGGGCCATCCTGCAGAGAGTAAAGAATGTGACCTTGATAGAGATATCCAAAATCTGTTGTTAGAGCACTTGGGGTGAAAATCATTTTAAATATACAACAGGAAATATTTGAAACCAGCTCAGAAATATACTTCCCTAATTTGTTGAGTATAAGATGGAGGAGAATATTCAGCCCAAGCCGATTTGCAAGATTCTGTTATTATAACCAATCTCAATAAAAGTAATTTAGTCTTCTGATTTCTCGGTCTGATCTAACTAGTGGGGCTGATCCTATGTAGAGCGAGTGACTGTCTGAAGGGTCTCCTGTTCTACACATGAATTTTCCAAAGTTGTGCATTAGCTTCAAATGAAGAAATACCATGCAAGACCAAAAGTGAAAAAAAAAAAATCCGGAATCCACGGAGCCCATACAGTTGCTTAGTCTTGGAAGAATCAAGTCTGAATCTTTTCCTACCTATAACCAGGTCCAAATAGCATCCAGTTCCTGGAATTAGAACATTTATAGCGCTACTTTGGGTTGAGATGTACAACTACATATCACCTGCATATTGATGACATGGGATCCTGAACTGACTGGTTACTTTGCTCAGTATATTCATTTTCATACATATTTTCACTCAGATACGTGCAAGTGATTTTTTTTCCTATAGTGCGCTAATCTTCATAGTTTTCCTATTATGTACATTTTTGAAAAATGGACTTTTGTTGTGTTAGTATATTTATGGGTTGGATGGACTAGGAAATTGAATAGTGTGTGAATTAGGAAATTGAGACTGAACAAATCTTTCCTTTGTTCCCTATAAAATCCCAGCAACATCTTTTCAGAAGGCCATTGCTTCTTAGTATTCAAGTGTTACTGCTAGCACTTTTTCCATACAGCTGTAAGCAAAGTCTCTAAGGTATTTTGCAATCTCCTGTATTCTGTGCTTGAGAGAATAAAATGTAAAACTATTGTCTTTCTCCCAATAATAAGTCTGTCTTTTTAAAATACTAAAGCAGAGATCTTAGACTTACCTACTGCCTAATTCATCACTGACTGAAATGCATATGCACATTTTATGGAGCTGTTAAATCAGAGGTTTACTATTGTCAGTTCAAATAAATTAATATCAGGACCACGTCTTTTTGAAAGAGAGATATAGCTGCTCCAATTTATTTGGATAATTTAAAAATCTGCTGCACTGTGGAAGAATAACCAATATATAGATAAAGCAGAGGTGAGGGAACTTGAGAATACTCTGTCAGAGGCCCAGGTCAGCTGTGGGTAGAGTCAGAGCCATAATGCCCTTTGCAGGATTGCGTACGTCTATGCAAATCCTCTGGATTTATGTATGTGCAAATACCTCTAATATTTTACCTCTTATTCCCCCTCTCTTACAAATGTATCCACATACACAGAGATGCACGCACACATGCAAGTAAACACAAAGCAGGAATAGCACACAGTAGGCTCAAAGGAATTGAATGACTACACAAAATCAGGTAGAATGGTCCACACATTGTGAATTAGTGTTGTTGTTGTTAGTTGTGAAGTCATGTCCGACCCATTGTGACCCTATGGACAATGTTCCTCCAGGCCTTCCTGCCTTCTACCATCCCTCAGAGTCCATTTAAGCTCGCACCGACTGCTTCAGTGACTCCATCCAGCCACCTCATTCTCTGTTGTCCCCTTCTTCTTTTGCCCTCAATCGCTCCCAGCATTAGGCTCTTCTCCAGTGAGTCCTTCCTTCTCATGAGGTGGCTAAAGTATTTGAGTGAATTAGTACAATCACTTAAAAAGTATTCATATCAATGCATGAAAAACAAATGTTTGAAAATAGCAAAATAGATTAAATTGGTTAAAAAGAGGGCAGGTTTCTGTGGCATGTAGAAGATTAATTGCATGAAGTTTATCTTGATCATAGTTTTCATTTGGATAGGCAATCACTTGTTATTTATAATTTTTTTAAAAAAAACCTAGAAGAGCATTTGATTTTTTTTTATTTTTAGCAGTCAGTGACACTCTCATTCATAACTGAAAAACAATCTTTGAATTCTGCTAAATAACATTTCATGATAAATGTCTGGATTTACTTATATATGCTTAATTTTTCCTTAACATATCCACGTTCCTTATTTTTTTCTGCATTTGCTTTAGCTTTTGGTGTGCTCTTAATTACAAATATCTAATTCTTTATTCAACATTCAATTTTCCAAATGAAATAAATGATCTGTTTGCATGCATCATATTAGACCATCTGTTTCATAGGAGAATTCAACAAAGAATCTATTAATTATCATTCATGTTTATTCAGCAGTCTTAATTCCTAATGCTTACTTATGATTAAATCACAGGAGTCTTAACAAGTAACATCCTCTTTGAAATTTCCATTCTCATAGTTGAAAAAGGGGAAATATTTCAGCTTCTCTTAGATTATAGCTGTTTGAATTAAATACATCACGTTACTTTAGTACTTAGAACCCACTTCATGGAATATGAGCAGAAGACAGGATATTTTTTACTGGAAAAAATGTTGAGCAGAAAAATGATTAGCACAAATTGTCAAACAAATTATCACAGACAGAATATCTTTGAATTTGAACAATTTTCTAGCAATCCGTATAGATCTATTAGGAACAAGACAATGCCATCAGCCCACTCCAGTTTTCTAATTTTTTTTATTTCAAAACTCCCTTACTCACATGAAATGAAATTTTCCCTAAATAACCCAATTCTCAAATTGTGCCATTCTGTAAGTGACAGAAGATATATCTGATCTGACCTATTATATTCCAAACCCAAAACAATCCAATTAATTACTATAGTTATAAATGAATGTGTAAAACTACAGAGAGAAAGAGAGCCAACGTGGTGTAGTGATGAAGGTGATGTACTTAAAATGGGAAGACCACCAGTCTAATCCTCCCTTGATTTGGAGGCAATCTGGGTCACTCTGGGCCACTTTCTCTCACTCTCTCTTAAGCTATAGACTGACTAAATTGAAAAGCATCTACACTATTTCTCTACTCTGGGGCAACATGGTAGATTATGGCCCATGACTTTCAATCAAGAAGGCTTAATTGTTTTGTGCTAATTACTACAATGGACCACAATTTTTTCCCCAAAGGTTTTGCGTCCTAAAAAACTTTTAGTGATTAAGGTAGATCCCTTCAAATTGAGCACAGATATAATTTCAGAATGATTGTAACATGTAGGAATCATGACAAATATGAAATTAATTTTTAATGACTATAATGTATTTAATTGCATAATGTTTTTGACATGCTGCATGAGTTCAACAAGGCCAAAAGTGTTTTGCTGCTGAGTTTTGTTTGTATCAGTGTCTGATGAATCTCACTGCAATGTCTAACAATAATCAACCAGAAATGAAGGGATTCCAGTTGCCCTGATACCAATTTTCCATTGGACAAATAACCTGGTGAAAACTTTCACCTTGTTCATCGCTGATTGCATCGAGATATTTGGGAAAGAAGGCCAAGTGTGAATGCAGAAAATGAATCTTCAGTTATTTCAGTTGCACTTCATGGCCTTATATGCTGTAAGACATTTATCAACCAACTGAATGTAGTTTGGTGCTCTGTAGTTACAAAAAAAAAGAGTCAACAACAGCTTTGAATGCCTTTCAGGCAATTTTCTCTGATGCACTAACAGATCTTCGAACCGCCTGTCCTCGATGATACATTTGATTTGCAGAGGTAAAAATATCTTTATTGGACCAACAAGTGGTTCATATGTCACATTTTTCTATGCTGGAACCAAATTCTTTCAGAATGGCCATTTCTTTTTAATGTTGTGTCTCTCTTGAATGGCTGTCCCATTTGCATGTGAAACAACAATACTTGGTATATCCAATCTCCATTCCAAGCACCAGAGCCACTACTTTTGAATCTGCACAGATATTCCAGTTGTACTTTGTGTATTAGATGAGCTTCAACACCAGTTCCATGTTTTCATATGTTTCTTTCGTGTGTAACAGGTACTGAATGGTGTACATTGCCATTGAGTAAAAACAGAGGAATTTTATAAAACGGTACAGAATAGGTTTAATTACAGGTTATTTTCATGATTAGCAGCCAAAAATCTACAAGGTACACCCCATAGTGTTCAGGAAGCAAAATCTTTGTCATCCAGTGTTACTATTTTTATTTACTGTATCTATTAGTCCAACTGCAAGTGTGAGCAGGAATTGGATGATGTCTGGTTGTGATTAGAAGTGAATATCCATGGCTTAATTAGCTGAAATACATTTTGATATGTCAGCAGTGAGGGATAATGCTTGGGCAACCCCCAAAGCAGCTCAAGATATGCATGGACTTGACTCTAGATGACGTTATCTAAACTGTTGTCATTTTTTTAAAAAATGGTTTTTCAAGTTCTGCAAATCTTTGTTTGAGCTTGCAACCTTTTAAATATGTCCAATCCTGACATCACATCTTCAAAATAAATTGTAATAATAGTTACTTCCCAAAACGTACAAGCCACTTATGTAAAATCGCTGTTATATTATTTGGATCCCAAATCAGTGAGGAATAATTTGAGAGAATTTTGTCCGATGAGCAAACATTTGCTTCATTATTGGCTTCCCCACCAATGGCACAGGAAAAAAAAACAGATGAGGCTACAGGAAAGTTTAAATGTTTAATTTGCAAGTTGAAAAATAGCTACAATTTGCTACATTCAAAAACAATTTTGCAGCTGTTGTTAAAGGACAGGCAATCCTTTGCTCTTCAGACACATCTCTCACAGCAAAATATTATAGGAACTATGATCACCAATTTACTTATCATCCTTGAATTCTTGTTTTATTAGCAATTCAGCTTTGCATTTAGATTATTATGACATTTTTACAGGAGAGAAGAAAGACAGATCCTGACCAAAGTGCTTTTCTTAGGTCTTCCTTTAATTTCATTCTCTATGGGCTTAGCTGACAGTGAAAGCAACAATATGTAAGGTATATAAACACAGCTTTTCAAATCAGTTGCGTGTCTAAACTCCAAGTTATTATGGGAAATTTAAATAGTGATTTGTAAACCCAACTGATGGGAGAGTTGGTGGACCCTGCCAGGCCCTGGGAGGTTTTATTTCTTGTTACAATAGGATGCAAAGCCTTGGATCAATAATCTCTTTCCTAGGTTAACATCAGGTCAATTTAAGTTGAATTTGGCTTCATTTAAATTTTAAAAACATGTTTCCGGAGATTGTAAACAGGGAGTGGGTGACAGCTCATCACTAGTCACCAACTTATTGAAATTGCACAGGCTTTTGGTGGAGATCATTCATCTCAATTGCTTTTCGTGACTCAGAAATATTTTGTATGGGAAAAGTAGAATTAGCTAAGCCTAAAGACGGCTATGATATGAGTCAATGGGCCTCTGAACGTAAACTCTCAACCCACTTCTACAATTACATTGACTAGTATATATATTAGCAAATTGATCGGTGTTTCACAGGATCAATTTTTCTCCTCGCTGCCGTTTCACTTGCCTGCTGCCCACCATTGCACTGATTCAGAAGATGAGAAGAATTTTGCATTTTTTATTACAGACTTCCTTCTTCCAAGGGTGTCAAAGAAGCAGACGTAGTCATCTGCCATATCTCTCATTTTGTCCTTGTAACAGTCCTGTGAAGCTAACTGAACTGAGAGATAATCAAACCGGCTTGCTCAGCAGGTGTCATCTCCATCAGCTCCAAGCTGAGCACCCATCAAATGTAAAACCCTGCTGTTGGTAGATCAATCTCATAGTCGTTTCTGATTGTAGGGTGGATTCCAAGCACCTCCCACAAGATGTTCCCAGTCAACATGGTAAAGATAGAATGGAAAGGACAGCCATGGGAACACAAGGCAGGATTGGCATGCTGAGGTCCTGGATATCGGCCTGCCAAGGGCAGGGAATAATGATATCACATACCTCACACAGGGGTGGGTTCCTACCGGTGTAACTACCGGTTCGGTGATTGCGTGCTTTGCAGTTTCCAGCAGAAACAACCCCTAGCAGTTAAGTGAACAATGGGGTCACTTAACAAATGTGTTGTTCACTTAACAACCACAGCGTTCACTTAATGACATTTACTTAACAGCTGCAACATTTGCTTAATGACCACTGTAAAAGAGTATAAAATTGGTTCTGATCACATGGTTACTTACTTTACAACTGTCATGACTTATGACCATAGTTGTGGGCTCAATTACAGTCATAACTTGAGGACTACTGTAATTTGCATAATTTGAATGACATCATGGATTCTATTGGATGCCTATGATTGAGTCCCCTAGAGTCTTGAAATACCTAATCACAGTTTTAAGGTTATATTCAAAGTTCTAGTCCAATAGCTTATCTGCTCCACCACCCTCACATTCCTCCTCTATATTTTAGAGAAAAGAATATTATTATTCTTTTCACCATGTATAAGAGATAAGAAAATTTCAGAGAGATTAGAGAAGAAGGCTATTTGGTAAGGATCCTACAATTTAATCTTTAGTGGGAATTAAGAATTTCTCTGTCCAAGTTAGATTTGCAAAACAAGTTCTTTCTAGGGGATAAAACTGTCCTTTCCTTTAAACTAGACATGCAGTTTGGCTTTTGTATTGCATTTCAGTTTTCAAAAATTTAAGCCAATGAGTCATTTATACACACCAGTTGTATTTCTTATTTTTTTTTTAACAATGACAAAAGCGAAACTGTTGTTTACTTTCAAAGGGAACATCTAAATTCTCTCTCTCTCTCTCACACACACACACACACACACGCACACAGACATACAGATTTACAATTGATCACAAAATGTTCATTGTCACAAAGATTCATATTAGAAGATATATGCCATTAGTCACTTTTGAAAGTACCCAGTATTTCCTGGAACTCTAATTGTGTTCTCTTGAAATCCCGTGCTTAATGATTGTTATTTGTCAACTCTTCCTACCTGATGGTTAGAAAGTGGCTGAGCATTCGGGTTTTAGAAAAATGGTAATTGAGATGAGCATGAATGAAAAGTTTAATTTTGCCCTGAGTAATCAACAGTACTCTGCAAACCTAAGTTTAAATATTAGCAAATGAAATACCTTCTGGTTTTCTTTTTCTCCATGCTTTACATTTAGACTGGAAATTGGTGTGGGCTTATTTTCCTCATCTTGTGTCTAAAGTACTGTTCATACCAATGCATCCTATTAAACAAGCAAACTGTAGATCATCATTTCCACTTTTCACATATAAATAAAGCCAAGTTGGGGTTTTACTTTCTGTAGTTTACAACTAACTAAAGGTTGGCTCAGCCTTCCATCCATCCGAAGTGGGTAAAATGAGGACCCAATTTGTTGGGGGCAATATGCTGACTCTGCAAACTGCTTAGAGAGGGCTATGGAGCAATGTGAAGCAGCATATATGTCTAAGTGCTATTGCTATTACCATCAAAAGAAACTCTTTTAGATCCATATCCACCACACATCAAAAATTGGAAAGAAATTAAGAGTCTCCCCAAGCTTTAACATGGATAAAAAATTGGATGGAGCTAAAAGATAAAAGAATACTGATTATAGAAGGCCATGACCTACAAATG
>JANHJO010006252.1:21625-32376 GCA_032468235.1 Pseudoxyrhopus heterurus | reverse complement strand
GATGTATGTAGTGAATATTATTAAGAATGCATTTTATAATTATTGAATTACTGGTTTTATATTGTTTTTATTGTATTTTTGCTGTGAGCTTCCCAGAGTCCCTAGGGAGTTGGGCGGCATACAAATATGAAAAATAAATAAATAAATAAATCTTAGAAGCTAAAACTCATCAATCCACTATGTCAATGTTAAGTAGTTCCTCACTCCATATTCCCTATAGATGCAGTGCTGAATATTGTAGGTAAGCAACCCAGAAGCAACCAAAAAGTCATTTGTGACAGACTCACTGCAAAAGACTTCAAAACTATTTTGAAGCCTTCTGGTTTCATTTGCTGCTTTTAAGCAGATTTCTGTTTCGATTTGGGAATCTGTTTCAATGAATTTGTTAAATTAAAGCACCTCTTTGAAGCTTTCCCCAGCCTTATTATGCATCAGTCCATTGCTCTATAATTGTAATCATTTTAATGGGAAAAAAGAGGTGTTACTAATTAGCTATTCCATTAAAATTCATTTTCACAGGCTTTATTATGCTGTAGGCTATCAGAGAAGATAAGAAAGACTGAAAAATCTCCAACAAGCTAAGAATGTATGCGGAAGTTGTTTTCTCCCAGACTTTTGAATTAGTTCCAAGCTATGCCAAGCTGCAAATATCATCAACTGAAGTTGTAAGTCAGAAATACAACTTGACATAAAGTACCTCTACTGTGCCTAATTGTCATTTAATGTATGAAATTCTTCTTTTAGAATTTTGCCTATTGATTTTTTTTTTCATATTGTAAAAATGACCATATAGGAATGTTTAAAATCCATAACTTGCTCATGCCAAGTGTATATGGATGTTTCATAATAATAAAGCATTATTTATAGGAGGGAGTATTAAGTGCATTTCAATTTCTATTTGTACTCTGAAAAATTAACCAATGGGAGATGGCACATAATATTCACCTCACATGACCTGTAAAAAGTCATATGTTCTTTTGGCTTGGAAATCGCAGGGCCTGCCTGATCTATATTGATATAATTCTCATTAGTCTAAACAGCACCTGCAACTAAAGTATTTGTGCAGGAAAAAAATGAGAAGGACCACACTGACTCTCAGCAGATGCACTGTGACAGAATTAGCAAAGTTATAAATAGTTCCTATTACTCTACTAAGTGGGCAGACAGAAACAGATCAGGCCTCCAGTCCTTTGAAAGGTATTTGTACACGTATATTTGACAGAGTTCCTATTTTGTGAATTATGAAATAATTGCAGTAGGATGTCAAAGACTAAAGCTGGCCAGGTATGAATAGATTGCTTCAGATTTGAGTGACGTATGAAAATGCTCCTGTTATGCTAGACCAGTGATTCCTCTGCATACAGGGATTGCATCTGCATCCTAGGGATGCAGAAATTACCCTACTGGTTTTCTGAAGGAGTTCAGGTCCCTATCCAGTTCTAAGGAGTCCCAGATGCTAGTCATCTGCTAGGTATGGAACTACCTCTCTACGGGAAAAAAAAAAGCAAACTTCTCAATAGTAAAGGCTGCTAATAGTAGGGTTTAAAAGATTTCACTTCAGGTTGCAGGAGCATGTTTCTTCTCTAGCTTCTCAATTTAATACACTTAGGAATTAATTCGATGTGCTTTGAAACATGGGTTTTTCTTAGACTTTATCCATGGATTATGCTCTCAGCATCACTGCCTTTCAGTGCTTGGGGCTCTTCAGCATCTCAAGTCAGCTGAAAGACAGTTTGTCCCTTAGAGAGGCTTCGGTTTACCTCATATAACCTTTTCCTTTGGAATTAAATTGATTTCATGAACCTTGAAAAAGGGCGTCATCATCTTTTGTCCAAGAAACATAGACATTGGGTTACAGCCAGACACATTTAATGATATGTATATTTCAAGCTGCCACAAACAGAAATAGAACAAATCTGAATCTACTCCCAGAGGAAAACATTGGTTGGTCACCTAATCATAAAATAGCCATACTGATAAAAGTTTGCTGTAATAGCTACCTTCTTTCTAGCTGGTCTGTAGGCCTGGGGAAGCAAACTAATGAAGGAATGTATAGGCTGCCTTGCAGCGCATCTGGAAAGTCTGAGTTATGTGATTAAACAGGCCAGAAGGCATTGGCTACAAACAGCAATAATATCTGAGTAGAGGAAAAATATTTGTAAGGCTTTACAGAGGATACATTTGGACCTATTATGAACTCCATTCCTTCTAAGGGTCATTGAATCATAAGGTTTAAAGGCTACTTGGAAGTATTCTAGTCCAATCCAGGACTAGAAATCCCCAGACTATCCCAAACAAATGGCTATCTGACTTTACTTGGAAATTTCCAGTGATAAAGCACCCATGAGTAAGGTAAACAAACTATTACACTGCTTAATATATCTCACAGTCATGAAATAACTCATCACCTCTAGTTTAGATCTCTTTCTGTAAAACATCCACTCACTGGTATTTGTCCCACTCATTGGGATTTGTTCTATACTTGGACATTGTCTTTCCTATGACAGACCTTCAAGTATTGGAAGATTGTTATAATGTCTTACCTTAAACTTTTTTTATTTAAGAGTAAACATACATTGTTTTAATCAGTCTCCATAAAATTTACCCCGAAAGTTCCTTATTATTTTTTCTGCACTCTTTCCTGTTCCTCAGCATTCTCATTGGGACACCTAGAATTGGACATAGTATTCCTCACACAGCTTGCCTAATATTACCTCCTATGATCATGTAGAGAGCACAGAGGATGGCATTGACAAAGGGAGGGATGATCCGTTATCAAAACAACAAAGAGATAAATGTGGTTTAAGCCCATGCAAAGATAGATATCTATGCCCCTTCCTAATGTGTAGGAAGATAAAAGAGGGAATAGGGGAAGTACATTCAGAACTACAAGAGTCCGTTACTATAGTTATTCTAATAAAAGTAGCTTTAGGGCCTATGTGGCATCTATTTCCATCTAGTTTGTCTTGTAGGACTGATTTATTCCTATACCATATTTCTATTATGCAACTCAAGATGGTATCGGCTGTTTTGGCAACTGCAGCTGGTTTATGCTTAATCTGAGGTCTATCAGGATACCCAGATCCTTCTTGCAAGTACTATTTTTGTACCTATCTTATACCTATGCATCTAGTTTTTTTGTTACTTGAGGAATTTGTTGAAACCTTTAGGTCATTCTGAACCTTAGCCTTCCATGCTACATCCGAATAGACTCCAGATCTCCTGGATGTTCTAATATCCCTCTCTCCGTTTTTCTTAAACTTGTTCTTTTGTGTGTTTTTTTCAGTTTATTTGAGAGTTTTGTGCAACCACATCCATTTCATCAAATGTCTCCAATTTTTCCTGTTTTAAGAGTCCCTGCCAATTGCATAGTCTTTTTACTTTTATGGCATCAAGATGGTAGCAATTGTACTCATCTGGTTGTGTACAATTTGAAATAGCCACATCTTCCACTAGAACATCACAGCATTAGGGGCAAGATAATTTCTTCTCCCTCATCAAATTTTCCACTGTGCGGTATGGAGATGGAGGCTGGGCAACAAAACAACTACCCCAAAAGCAGAAAAGTCTGAAAAGCCAAATAACATTCATTAATATAATCTAACTGTTGGTATAAAACATGACGATCCACCTAACAATTTCCTTTATTCAAACAGTTTGTGTGGAATCCCATTTACAGAGAATCCACTATATTTGTCAGCCTCGTATGATACCTGAAAAGGAAAATCCTTTCGCCAGGAATGGGTTGTGAGCAGATAGCATCCCTTTGAGAGGATGTAGAGAGGCATGCCTAGTTCATGCCTACACAAGCAGATCAAGGCTGATGGAAAGAATCTGAGGTCAAAGAACAAAGCCAAAAAAGTACTAGTCATTTTCTTAGGCAATAAAAGTTAATGAGTTGGTCTGAGTGAAAACATGTAATTATATAAAAATGCTGAATCTCTACTACCCTGTGTTATGAAAATATTAATCCCTTCTAAACTGCCATTTGAAATACCAACAGTTCATGCTGCAATTAAGTTTAAAAGGGGACCTCGCCCCTCTCCATTTTATGTATGATTTATGATTAGATATCTGTGATTCTTGCCAGGCACAGTTCATGTCCTAGATTTCAAGTGAGAAGCAAAAATCCACAATCCTCTTTCCTGTGACATATTCAGCTTTGGTTGTTCCAAACATTACCTATTGGCTGGCAATTATTTTCAAAATCCACGCTAGTGTGACTGCATCATCTTTTCATAGATTTGTAGTGTACAAGCAGAAAGGAAATATGTTACTTATTACGATGACTAACTCTTGTTTCTTTCTTTTTTAAAAAAAAAATCCCAAGGCTGTTCACAGCAATTGTAAAAGCTTCATTGAAAAGCAGGATTTTTTAAAAAATGGACTAAAAAAACCAATAAAATAATCTCTGAAAAGCCAACCATTAATGAAAGCTAGTAAGCGCAAATAATCCTCATTCAGTAACCACAATGGACATCGGCAACTCAGTCACTAAGGGATACAGTCAAGGATTCTGCCTAGATCCTCATTTTCTTTACAGGTGATCGACAATGTCCACAAGATCCAGACTGCCTGGTTTTCTTTCCTTTCCTGTTTGCATTGATTAGGAGTGAGGGGATTTGTGTTCCTAAGGACTGGTGCAATTTAGGGAAAGGCATCGATTTTTCACTCCTTGTTCTCAATGTTTCGGAGTTGACAGAAGTGAAAAAAGATTGCAGGTCATTTTAAAACTGCTTCCCTGATTTGTGTGGTATAAAAATGTCATGAGGTAGACAGTGGCCTTTGTTATGAGACTAATTCCGTGCCCCATGCTTTGACTGACATAAAGTTCACATGAGTCATTTGATGCAACCCTCTCAGCATTATCAGGCAGACAGTGTAAGCCTTCTTCTGGGAAAAGAGATAGAGATGGGACCTGATGACACACAAGAAGAGGAGCCGGACAATACTGCAAACTACCTACTTTGGGGTCTGATTACAGCCACCATCAGCCCCTTTTTCTCACAGATCAAGGCTGGGAAACCCACATCCTGCATACAGCTTCTAATGCTTCTATCTGCAGCATCACAAAACTGCAAAATCTAAATTTAGCTGGGAAAACGGCCATATTTTGGCAGTGAAATATCAGCAGGAAGAAGAGTTTCAAGGTTAGGAAAGGGAGCAGCTGGCTTCCCATCAGCTTTCCATTTTCATTCTCATCCTTCACCTGCCCCAAATTAGCAACTATTTCAGCCAAACCCTCTGGTGACTTCACTATGTTATCATAGAAACCTTCCAGAAGGCTTGTTGTATCTCCTAAAATATAAAGCTTCCAATTTCTCATGTCTTCTTGGTTAAAGATAAAGATGTTCAGACACCAGGACTGCCATATTGTGGCTCCTCAGCATTGGCAGATACTTCTACCCTTTATGTGGATGTCTCATCCCTACATTCTCCCCCTATTCCCCAATACTAAGATGGTCTGCTAACTGTGTTTTGAGGATAGGACACATATCCTCAATGTGCACACACATACACCCCAGTCCATGGCAGAGGCAACTCTACCCAACTTTTCTTGCTTCGTGCTAAAACTAATGTTTTCCAGTTTCTGGAAAACCTGTAGTCTTCCTGATACATTTCATTTATTAACATGTAGCATTAGCATTTAGAATTTAGACTTATATACCATCCCACAGTGCTTTACAGCACACTCTGGGTGGTTTACAATGTTAGTGTATTGCTCCAACAATCTGGCTCCTCGTTTTACTGACTTCAGAAGGATGGAACGCTGAGTCAACCTGGAGCCCATCGCAATCAAATTCCAGGATGCTGGACAGAGTTTGCCTGAAATGCTGCATTTTATTTATTTATCTTAGAAAATTTATATTGCCACCTACTCCACGTATGGCGATTCAAGGTGGCTTACACGAATCTAAAAACACCATATAAAAGAAATTAAAAGAATAATAATAAAAAAATAATCCCCCTACCTCTCCATCCTGGCAACAATGCACATGCATGCAAGTCATTTAAGGGCTCCATCCCACTCTGGGTTCCCCAGACCTGCTGGTAGAACCACATCTTGAGCACCTTCCAAAAGAGTGTTAGAGTGGGGCCCATTCTAATCTCTGGGGGAATGATGTTCCAGAGAGAGGGAGCCACCACGGAGAAGGCCATTCTTCTGGGTCCCGCCAAATATATCTCCCTAAGGGATGGGACCTGCAACATTCCTTGCCTCCCTGCTTTAGTGAGTCAGGTAGATGGGACTGGAAAGAGACAGTCCCTCAGATAATCTGGTCCCAAGCCATTAATTTTAACTATCGTGCCACCAGGACTCCTCCTCCAAATCTCTCTGCCCCAAAAGATCTGGACAATGTGGCAGGGATGCATTTTCCATTCCAGAGACTTCTGCCTTCTACATCCTGGGCTGCTAGACTGCTGAAGTGCTGCACATTTTAAAATACTTTTTAAAGTTCCCTAGTGGAATGGTGGAAAGGTTGCCCTTCCCCCACTCCCATCTCATTTGCTTGACAGATTCATTGGTGGAATGGTGAACAGAGGAAGTTTCTTTCTTTCCATGTAGAACTCACAAGACTTGTGCCAGGTTCCCTTTCTAGTCAAAAAATGAGAAAATTTGTATTCTTTCCTTTAGTGCTTGCTCTCTTTCAGTTCACTGTGGATGTGTCACCCAAGAAGATGTAAATGCAAGAATGGGGTCAATCAAAATACATATTGATAGTAACCATACATCCTGAAATAATCACCCATGGAAAAGAAAACTATTTGTCCTTGGATTCCTGGTATGGGTAGGAGAGGCAAAGAAGCAGAGAAATCCACCCATCAGATTTCTACACTCATCCCTATATTCTCCTTGTCCCAATACAATGATGGCCTGCTAATTATGCCTTGAGGATAAATGAACTGCCATCCATCCAGACTAATCACTTAGCTTGTAAGCTTGATTATATATTTGTTTGTTGACTTGATTTTTATACTGCCCAACTCTAACCAACTCTGGATAGCCCACAAAATAAAGAATAGCATAAAAACAACAGGTAAATAATAACGCAATAAAAATAATCCAAAAAAAGAAGCACAAAACAGTTACAAGGTTAGCCAGCTGTTCGTTACTCAAGCTGAGGGACAAGTCTAGTCATGAAAGAAATTTCTTAAGAGGGTTTCATTTCTCGCCAGTTTCACACCAAAGAGAGCAGGGTAAGGCTGTTACATGAAAAACCCTAAGTGATCCATTGGCACAATGATGTCACTGGTAGTTCAAAGGCATCAGATGCTGTGGCAGTCATGAAGCCTCTAGATGGCACACACTGACCTTTAGAATTAAATTGAAATGAGATTATGACACAATTCTTTTTTTAAATAAAAAATAAAAATTATGCCCGTTACATCGTACAATATCAGGCAATAGTGCCTACTATCTGAATAGCTTGCAGATCCTGGTTTCTCATGTTAGTCAACATGAGCCACACAGATACTTTGAGGCTGTGTATAGAATAGCCTTTGCCAACCTTGTGAAATGAACTTAATAATGCAATGAAGTTTTAAAAAAGCCACTAAAAATGAAATCAGGTCTAGTATAAATACTAGATCATCCGCAAACGCCTGCAATTTATAGTTTTCTTTTTTTTATTTCCATACCTTTTATTTCTGAATCTTGTCTGATCTTTCTAATCAAAACTTCCAAAGTCAGTATAAATAATAAGTGGGAGAGAGGGCATCCTTATCTTGTGCCTTTTCTAATGTTAACATCCTCTGTCATATCCCCATGTACTGTCGCTTTTGCCGTTTGTTTAGAATATATTGCCTTAATCATGTTTATAAAAAAAAAATTGCCAAAGTCCATACATTTTAATTAAGATATCGTGAATTGCCAAATAATGAAAATGAAAATCAGTTCTTTATTTCAGTGATTGGAGTGGGAGAAAAGTGCACAATCTTAACTTTTGATCAAATTGCAAAAGCCTATCAGGAGCCTGCAGAAAGAAGGTCAGACAAAAGGTGGAAACATTGTTTACTTTCTCTGATCTGGCTTTTCGTAATGCAAGCTGGAATATCTCGGCTGCTTTGTCAATTGCCTTATCTCCCTGCCTCCTCCTGAGCAGGCATTAACTTTGCTGAATTCCACATCCTGGTAGCAGCATCAACCTTTTAAAAAGAAGTGTGGCTGGTTCAATAATGCATGATGACAGGTTATGATTTAAAAAAACAAAAGGCCACATAGAAAAATGTAACGATTGTTCAGCCAGCTGATTTCATACAGTTCATTTTGCCCAGATCTTCAGAGGATGGGAAGAAAAATCTTTCTTCATACAAAGGGTGTCACTTCAGAAAAGCATTTGAAGCAGGTAATTCACCCTCAGGATCTTTAGAATGAAGGCTCAGTGGAAGACAAGAGAGAGCAAGACTCCGGTAGTTTTACGAACTAATATTCTTTGACTAATGGTTTTATGTTCCAGCTTGATTCATGTGTTGAACGTAGGACGTGCTTTTAAAGATCTCTTTCAAAACTCCACAAGTTGGAATAAAAATGCAACCTGGAATTAAGGAGAAACTTCCTAACTGTGAGGACTATTAACCAGTGGAACAGTTTGCCTTCAGAAGTTGTGGGGGCTTCATCACTGGAGGTTTTTAAAAAGAGACTGGACAGTCACTTGACTGAAATGGTTTAGGGTCTCCTGCTTGAGCAGGGGGCTGGACTAGAAGACCGCCAAGGTCCCTTCCAGCTCTATTCCGATTGATTGATTGAAACTTCTGGCTGCCATGATTTCTCTAAAATCCTATTGTGCAGCAGCTGGTAAATTGAAAGTGAAGTCCTTCTGTGCAAACACTCTGTCAATGATTTATTCTCTTGGAATCAAATTATTTCCTGGCTGGCCTTCTTAACAGGAGTGTCCATGGGGGGTGAATGGGTCTGTCAAAAAAGTTGTGAGAGTGGTGCCCATGCACTCAATTTCTCCCCCCATTTTTTTAATGCACTGCTGCCAACTTGGTTTTTCCAACCCACCCCAATAAGTGTCCCTGAATATTTTGAAAAGGGATGTACATACATCTAATTTCAAGTGAAAAAAAAAAACTAGATCAGCATTTTGTTACTTATATGCTTATTTTAATTTACCTGCAAAAGGATCCAAAGCAGCCAAATGATAACAAAGTTCAAAACAAAGTTACACTGAAAAACATAACTCAAAAATAAGACCTAGCATCCTTAACTACCAGTTTAAGGCAAGAGTCAGGATGAAGAGGAATGTTTGGAGTCTAGTGACTTGGTACTACTCCAAACAAGATGAGATCCACAATATGGAAAAAAACACAGGAAAGGATATGGCCCAATTGATGAACATTCATAATCAAATGTATTCACACTGAGAAATAGATTCCTTCAGGTAGCCCAGACTGAAGTCGTCTCCTTGAATTGTATTTTAAAACACTGATAACTAACAAGTAAGTGATCTAAACATTAAATCCTGCTGAGTTAATATTTCTAATTGTTTTTATGTATTTTTTAATTTGTTTACCACCTAGGGTCCACCAGGGTTAATTTGTGTGCCACCCAGTATCCATTGCAGCCAATAAATAAAATAAATCAACAACTAATTCACTTCTTAACATGTGTCCATTTCTTCATATATTCTGGAGCTAAGGATTCTTGGAAGAATAAAACCGTGTTTTGATGGGAACCAAAACCATTATTGTCCTCATCTATAGTCAGAGAAGGCTGCAAACCTAGGTAAATTATTGAGGTGGGTTACTAGAGTTTCCTGTCCCTGGGATCTCATTCACTCTATCTCCTTGTAGTCATAGCTATTCTAAGAATAGCACTTAGCAATAGCCCTTATATACCACTTCACAGTGCTTTACAGCCCTCTCTAAGTGGTTTACAGAGTCAGCATATGGCCCCCAACAATCTGGGTTCTCATTTTACTGACCTTGGAAGGATGGAAGGCTGAGTCAAGCTTGAGCCTGGTGAGATTTGAACTGCCAAATTGCAGGCAGCCGGCAGTCCGCAGAAGTAGCCTGCAGTACTGCATTCTAACCACTGCGCCACCACGAATCAATTCCCAATCTTCCACATACAGGAAAGTGATGCCTAACTTATTTTTTCCCCTCTAGCAAACATCGGATGTCATCTACTTTACCGACATAACATATATGACAAAATATGAACAAATCCCATGATCAGGAGAGTATTTACCTAAAAACTCTTTTAAAAAAAACTTTACATGTGAAATTCCAGCTCCAGAAGTAAAACTATGAAACCTCTCTCAATGAGCAATCTTGAGGTCATGGAAATAGTTAATGCAACTCCAATTATTAAAATCCAAGAAAAAAATGGAAAGTTACAGCCGTTAGGATGAGGTCACTTTGGCATACAATTATGGAAATATTCCTAAATATAAAATTATCAAGTTAAAAGGCAAAACAATTGTGAAAAAGAATCAATTTGGCTCCTTCAAAGCTAGGGAAACTGGATGTCATGTGAAACATTTATAGCACTATAAAATTATGCATAGTGCAGAGATACACAGTATAGAGCATAAAAATGACTTTATCCTATCATTCCTTGAAACTGTCCATTCCTTGGACTCTTCTGATGCTTCAATGGCCAGCCCTTTTTCTCCTCTCCTTTCCAAGTCCTCTCTACCATAAATATTCAGCAAGGGATTGTCCTATGCCCTGAAGAGCCTTGAATGGTGCAGCGGGCTAAACGCTGTACTTAAAGTAATTAAGTTTCAGCTCCCAGCTGCCTGCAA
>JANHJO010006247.1:239067-252708 GCA_032468235.1 Pseudoxyrhopus heterurus | reverse complement strand
TTTATTCGTTAAATTAACCCATTCTTTTAACCAAGCCAGAATAGCTGCATGGTAGTATAATTCCCAATCTGGGAGGCGAAGCACCACTTTTAATAGCTAGAAATAATATTTAAAATCAAAATAATTCTTGCCATAAAATGTAAAGATAACCTAGCATGTACGCTATGGATGTGAAGATTGCAAGACAATGAGTTTGACTATGAGTAGTCTGAGATTTGAACCTGAGGGACCAGATACTTGATGATTTTTTTTTGTGTGCAAAGCCTTCTAGGTAGTCATCACAACCTGAAAATTTTAGGAGATATCCTTCTGGACCATTAATTACAATTGAAATATTGCACATGGGTTGGTAGATTGTACAGACCTACTTTCTTAAGGGGCATACCTTACTTTTTATCTGATTTTTTTTTTAGTATACTTATTACCTGATACAAATTCTGGTAGAAACAAATTCAGTCCTGTAATTTTCCACATTTTATTTTTATTTTTATTCTGGCTCACTTTTTTCTTTGTTTTTTTTTCTTTTTGAAAACCAATCATGCTGGCTCCCTACTGTATATCCACTTACTCTAGGACATGTGCTAGATGTTGTTAGCCACAAGGATCTGTGTGGGTCACTACAGAAGGACTAAGTGCAGTTAAGAATAGTACTGTAGGCAATCTTAAATTTAACAGGACTGCCTGGGAGGAAAATTACAGAGTTGATGAAGGATAGTGGCTATGATTTCAGTGTTTTATAGTAAATATAAATGTCAAGAGTTTTGGTGGTAAGGTAGTATTTTCATCAGCACTGTATAAGGCAGCCTTCCCTATTTTAGCATTTGTCAGTTGTGCCAGATACAATTCCCATTGTCCTTCCTTTGGATGATGGGAATGATGGTCTAATTAATCTTGAGGTTGAAGAAAACTGACTTAAAGCCTTTCTTTTATATTTTAGAGTCTTGGAGAAACATCATAAAAGCACCAGGTCAGAAGGGAGATTTCTGTTCATATTTTTGATCCAGATAGATAGACCTAGAATAATAATGCCAATGGAATTAAAAACCACTGGAAAGTGGGGAAAATAAATACAGTTACAGTCTCATCTTAAAGTATCAACTAGTGCTATCTAGACAATCTAACCCTGAAGTTGACATGACACCTTGAAACAGGTACAAAGTTGAATTATTCAGATGTTTTGGACATATGCCCCAGTCAATAGAGCCAGTGATGATGACTTTTATGGCATTTATAGATGGAAACATCTGCAAGAAACCAGATTGCCTGCTGTAGACTGGAATTACTTGTGTTATCCAAGAGCTGACTTGCATGTTACTTGAATATCTTGAGAGAAAGGCAGCTTAGCTACTAACAGATTGTTGGGCAAATAATTTAGTCAGTGGAGGATTTATTCAAATTCATCTCACAGCTGCCTTCTTCCAGGCAGCTGGTAGTGCCCTTTCTTTCAAAGCTTGAACCTGAAACCGGAGAAATGCCAAGGATCGAATCTGGGACCTTATCTACAGATGGCATGTGCACCAGCACAAAAATATGGCCGCTCCCTGAGCTGGTGACAGACTTCTGGAATCAGATGCCAAAAAGCAGGTGATAAAAGGCAGATATACAAAATGAGAAGAAGTGGCTTTTGTTGCCAGAGTACTAGAGCAAGTAAGCAAGCAAGAGTCTTTGCAAAAGGCATGTAATGGTTCTAGGCAGATGTTAGGATTAGCACTGCAGTAATATAGAGATGCCTGTTGTACAAAGTGCTGCATGTGATGTTTGAGAGGGAGGGGGATGTGAGAAGTGGCACTGCAAATGGATAGCTGGCATTAAAGAAGCTGTTGCATGCTCAGCACTTTGGTCAATCTGACCTTTCTGATGGTGCTTAAACAGGAGCTGTGCATTCTTGCAAAATTCTGTTAAGCAGCTGTTGATGCTATATGCAAAGAAGACTAATGTAGTTGGAACTAGCAATGGGAGGGGTGGTTCTGCGGTGACCGTTTTGATTTAGTGGTATCTATGCAAGCACAGCAGCAACAGCCCGCCCACCCTGCACATACTCCTCCTATGATTCTCCTGGAAATGTAGCCCCCTTCTACATGGCTTTCATTGTTACCTAGTAAAGCACACATAATGTTTCGACAGCTGTAGCCTTGACTGAATGTTCTTTACAATGGGAAGGTTCAGACATTATTTCTTTGTCCCAGGATACTAGGAGGATTAGTAAAGTGCTTTCTGTGCCATAACCCCGGTCCTCTGGAACATTCTCCTTTCAGAGGTTAGGAGACCCTGGCCTGGTTTCATAAGGTCGTGAAGACCCAAGTCCATTAACAATCCTGTTTCTTGACTGTATTAACATCCATGGCAATAATTTTACTTGGTGAGCATACATATTTTGTATTGATTTGTTTTAATTCCTTAGTTTTTGTTTCATCTTATATTGTAAAGAATTCTGGAGAATCCATAAGTTTGCATTCTAGTTCATTATTTTATTTCATTCAATTAAGCATTTTCTGGAATTATGAGCTTTCCCCTTTCATGCACCAATAGTGCTGCTTGTTTTTAAAAATATCTTAGTACTTAAACCACTAAGCAAAATAAAGCTCATCATCATCGTCTATTAAACCTGCATGCCACCCAACTCTCAATGACACTCAGAAGTAATAATAATAATCCCAGAAATCAAGTAATAGTACACAGGTAGCCCTTGTTTCACAATGATAAATGGGAACAGAATTTCTGTCCTAAGCAATTCAGCCTTAAAGTGTGACATTATTTGACTGTATTTCTTAGCGGTCCTGATTACTGTCAGGAACAAGTAACCAGAAATAGGAGATGAAGCACTATTTATTACATGCTACCCTATACATAAAAATCTGACCTACTAATGGTCAAGACAAATTGGCACTAGATAAGAGTCAATGGAATTCACGGGGCTGGACTTAGGTCTCTTGTGGCTGCATAAGGATTCCAAGCTGTTGATGCATTTGACCCTACCTTCCAGCTCCACCTGTCTTCTCTCACAATTACCATCATCAAGTAAGGGCCACACAGGTCTTATCCGAGCCCATGGAAATCACAGACACATAAGTAAGTCTTATATCATTACTAAAAGGTTTTCAAACAGAATTCAATGGTAAAAGAAAACAGGTAAGGACTTGAGGAACATGATGGTGAGATAAATGGAGAATTGTTACCAATGGATCTGTGAAGTGTGCAGTTCCTCTTATATAGGGGTGATATGATTCTAATTTGCTCCTTCGACAGGGCAAGGTTCTTTCTGACCAATAGTCTTACCTAGCACCTTTGTTTCAGCCCTCCTCTCCTTGTGGTGAGCCCTTGCACTGGGAGCAGGTGTTAGCCTCTTTGTCTTCCGAGACTAGCAATAGCTGCCTTTCCTGGTTGTTAGCCAATACTGCTTTTTCGGCCTGCAATTCTTCCAGCTGAATCCCATTAAGCTGATGATCTTCATCTACTGACTCTGAGCTGCAGGTCATTAAGCAACCATCACACTGCAGGTCATTAAGCAAGGTCCTCATGTTAACATTATTTCCAGCTTCTAGCCAATCTCTGGATTGATTTTGCTTGTGGGAAGCTGGCAGGAAAGGTTGCAAATCATGATCTCATGACCACAGGATGCTGCAACAGTCAAAAATCCAGGTGAGTTCCTTAACACCTGGCTCATGATCATATTACCATGGTCATGCTGCAACAGCTGGAACTTCAAGGACCGATCTTAAATACCATTTATTCACTTTGAATGGTCACTGAACCCTATTAAGTGAGGAACACTTATAACTAGTTCTGAAATCGCCACATGGCTTTTGGGCTTGTATTTCTCAAAAAGCAGCTTCATATGCTGTATAACAGGGGTGTCAAATTCGCGTTGTCATGGCGTCGCCACGTGATGTATTAAGACTTTCCCCCCGTTTGTTAAACTGGGCGGGGGCGGGGCCAGCACGTGACACATCTGGCCCACGGGCCGTGAGTTTGACACCCCTGCTGTATAAGAAACCTCTTTTGAAATCCTGAGAACTTCTAGCACAGTTTCTTATTGGAAGATCTGAAGTTAAAAGACATCAAGTAAATAAAATCCTAAAAGTCATGCTGCATGCAGTAATTAGATTCCAGTCACTGCTGCTCTTATTATCATGATGATAATAAGAAATATATTTCATCAAGAAATATATGACAGAAAGTCATATGTGACTGTACTCCATTTCCTATAAAATAGATTCTGGAGTAAACATTTTTTGAATTGCCTCCAGAACTCAATAGAAAAATTCAACTGGAAACTGAAAAGACTAAGGAAGATTATCTTGACAGAAATATGCAAACCCATTACTTAGGCGAAGAGGCTGGAACATTTTTAAGCCCTGGAATACAGAATCATTTCAGAAACATCTCAGGCAGATGCCTCCCAAATTTATAGGGATATAAGAAAGGGGGGTGGGATATAACCACAATCAGATTTGCAAGATTATGTTATTGTAGCTAAACTCAATAAAGTGTACTTCTGGTTTCCCTATAGTGTTGATTTCCTGGTCTGCTCTACCTAGTGGGGTTGACAGCAGCCAGCACCCAGTCCAGACTGTCTGGCCTATGTCCTCATTAAAAGTTCCAACCACAATCAGGTCACTGCATTCTGGATCAACTGCTTCTTCCAAATGATTTTAAAACACAGACACATGTGAACTGCATTGCAGTAACCCAGCTGAGTGATGATAATGACATAAGGCACTACTGCAAGATGTACTCAATTGAATTTTCTCGGTTTTCGATCTCTCTGAACCATGCAACTATCTACACGTCATAGACTGAGCCACAAATGAGCCAATTCAAGCTAATATGTTGTTCAAGTCCAGCTGCTGTTGAGAAGAATCTTATTTCTTGTTGATTTCTACTTAGAATTAAAGAGATAAGCCCTAGCAGGAAAGGAAAAGAAAGGAAAGAATACAACCTTCATCACCTTTTTAAAAAAAAGCACGAAATATTATTCTGTGTCTGCACAGAGAGAGTTTTTCTTCTTTATAAAAGCTTTGTCAGAAAGTTATGTGTCCAACACATTGCCAATAGTTTTTAGTCTGAGCAGGATTCTGTTTCCATAACTTGCTATACTCTGCATCATGGTTTAAAAAAACAACTAAGCTAAAATCAGAAAAAACATAGTATATTTCAAGACATTGTGTGAACTAGGCCATCACATAACAAAAGTTGCTTTGACTTACAATATCATGTGAATACATTCATGATCTGTTAACTCTGGTTTGTGGCTAAATATGTTACACATATAGTTTATGAGTAAGTTCATAAAACATGAAGTAATGATAGTGATGATTTGATTTTGGGGTTAGCAATGACTTGGAGTAACATTTTTTTAATTTAGCAAGCTTCAACCTCATACTGTCCACTGTGGACCTCACACCATTCCTAAGAGGTCCATAAAGGGGGCGTGCATAAGTGCACCAGCATGCCTACCGTCCCTGTCCTACTGTTCCTTCTATCTACATACATACATACATACATACATACATACATACATACATACATATATATGTACTTTCTTTATGTTTTTCACTTTATATATCTGTATATGTTTTGACAAATTAAAAAAAACATAATATACTAAATTTCTGTTAGTAGGTTAAAAGGGGTACCCACCACCATTTTAGCCCATGCTAAAGCTATGCTTTTAGCTGCTTCTGAGATCTATTTTCAGTGTCAGGTTTTGGCTTGTTGGTATTTAAAAAATGGTATGAATCCAGCCAACCACCTTACCACACAGATATAATAGAAAGCATTCTTGCCTGATAAGCCTCCCCTACTTAACCACACATGAAAAAAAAACAGGGCATGAAAATCCCATACTGCACTTTCAGTCATTCAAGTAAATCTCTGCTTGAAAACCTGGTACAAGAATCCTGTTTGGATGAGGATAAGAACAAGAGGAGACATTAGTTCAATATGATGCTCCAAAGCCATGCCCTAGGATTAGAGAAAGCAAATCTACCGTCACCACTTCAACTCTAATCTTGATCGTTGATGCCTAAACCAAAGTCCCAACCATCCCCACCCCCTGGGGACCCCAGTGTCCATACCAGTGGAAACCAAGGGCAGAGGATAGACTCAGTTTGCTGATCGTCTGGACAGGGAATTTATAACATTCAAAACCACAAATACAGTACAGCAGTGGAATATTTGAGATAATTTCATCGTACTGTATGTATGCTAGGTTCTGTCTTTAAGTCAAAGTTGATTTTTCTGTTGATTGCACCCTGGATTTGTAATAGTTTCTGCTTGCCCACTGCATTCTGCTTTTGCTTATCTAGGGCTTGGACTAAACAAGGACTTATTTATTTATTATTTATTTCAGACTTTGACCTGATAAGGTCTTCACCAAAAATCTAGAGACTGGTGCAGATAGTAATTAATTTAGGGCACAATTTCATAAAATGATACACAATGCAGAATACATTCACCTCTGTATAGCCATTTTAAATTGTGTGGCTCTCAGGTCAGAAGGTAAATCCCAAACAGAAGACCAAGAACATAACATTTCAAAAAAGTTGGGAATTTAGATTACTTATTAAAAGCAACGGTTGAGTTCCTCTTGAACAGGAATGAGCAATAAATTGTCCTCCAAGTACTGACAGGGTACAAGTCTCATTATATCCTTCGGCACTGGTCATGTTGGTTAAGGCTGATAACAGCTGAAGTTCACCAAGCTTTATCAGTTCACCAAGCTGATAACAGCTGAAGTTCACCAAGTTCACCAAGCATCCACCATAGTTCATCTCTACTGCAGAATATATTGGTCTTCTTCACTATAAGAAGTTTGGGCTGTCTTTCAATGTTTTCAATTCTAATGCCAAAAATCATTCCAGAGCTGAAATCACTACCTGCAATGTTGAATCATAACCAGCGTAACATGACATTCTGGGAAAGGTGATTTTCATTATGTAAGTATATTCTTTTGAGTAGAGGCTATTACTTTGCTAAATAAGGTGGAATACTCATAAAGTTTTTCAGCATTGATTCTGAGCATTAAAAGAAAAACTGAAAAATTATCTGAGCAATTGTGTAGAAACCAAGAGTGATCACCACCTATGCTGAAAATATAATATTAAAAATGGGGGGGGGGGTTTTTGTCTTTTTTCAATCAAATTAATTTAGAGCTGTTCTCTAAATACTGACACTTGCTTTTTAGTGAAAGGTAAGCCTAATTTATAATTCATAACTCAAAACTACGTCACATGGGTATCATATCTATAACTAACCTAAACAATTATTTAGAACTATCGTAATAAATTGGCTAATAATTCCTGTATTGGCTGCACTGCAATGTACATAACTGCTAGCTGATTGTATGGCATATTTCAAGACCCAGATCCACAGTTGCTGGAAACCAGAAGTGGTCCTGGAGCTTCAGGTTGTACAGATCTGCTCTAATACAAGCCTTTGTGACTATGTCATTCCACAGCAAATATAGAAACAAAGTAAGTTGAAATGTCAAAAGCGTATCAGAATAGGAACACTTTTGATTGTCGGAGAGGATCTAGTGCCCCTCTTGTTTCTAGTTAATGGTAGTGGGACAGAGAGAAGGGCCTCCCTAGTTTCATATAATATAAAGAAGTGTGTGAAAATTTTCAAACCATGTTCCTTTCCATTCCTTCTAAAGCAAACACACAATGACCTTAACACATGCTTGTTGGAGCAAATCTTCCCGGAATCAGTTCACCATCCTCTTCTCCCTTCTAAAGCAATCATATAGTCTTAACATATCCTTGTGTAAACATATCTTTAAGTTTATCTTACTGGAATTAGGTGCTAGTCCTGTTCCTCTTCTTACTGTTTTGTTTTAATTTTAGCCATTATATATCAAGTGTAATTCTTCATTTCCTTTTGCAATGAAACAAAGCTGACTGTGCCAAAGCAAGATATCAAACTATATTTAGACATAAAACAATTATATATCTTATAAATAATTGAGTTAGGTGAAATTTTGTTTTTAATAGTAAAAAAATCAATTTGAAAAAGTAGTGTTATGCATGCTTGATTTTATGCATACTGATTCAAAAATGACTCTTCTTTGTTTCCTGGGATTTATTCTTAGTCCACCAGAAAATACCAGTATCACTAATCTAATAATATCAGGCATTTTTATTGTAGTATTAAATGAAATATTGTACTGTCAAATACAAGTTTTGCTTGAATTTGAAAAATTACGGGTATATAGAGCCCTAACTGGAAGTCCTTGCCAAAAATAAATGATCTCTTGGTGTTTCAGTCACCCAAGATGCTTATTATACTGCTTCTCCACAAAAGAAATAGTTTTAAACATGCCAGGCAATTAATCAGATTTCACATCTTACTGTGCAACTTAACCCAAGCAAGTTTCTTCTTGTAATCTTAGTACAATATATTACATAATAAGGCCCTTAGTTTTTCTTGAAGTCCTTGTATATTGTCATATAAAACAATGGATGGGATTAAAAGAGCTACTTAATTCATCCCCCCAAGGCTTCATGTGTACCCAGTTAATCTTTTTCTTTCTTTCTTTTTCTTTTTCTTTCTTCCTTCCTTTCTCTCTCTTTCTTTCTTTTCTGATGGCAACATTATACCATTTGTAAATGATTCTTCCCTCCCATATGACAATGTTTTAAAATGCTAAAGAAATTTCAAAACTCAAATCAATAATTATAACAGGTATTCCAGGAACACATGTACGGTATAATGTTACTAGAGGGCAGGGATGGATAGCCTGCAGCCCTCAGAGATGCAGAATGCCTGATCTATCCTTCAAACCAACCAACTTGTCAAAGTGCTCAGCTGCCCAGAAACAAATAATCAGGAAGTAGAATAAGCCTGCAACCTTGCTTAAAATCACTGGGAAAGATGGTTTGTAACTCCCTCCCTCCCTCCGTGTTCCACATTGCTTGCTTCCTAAACCAGTGGCTAGCAAGCAGAACTGGGAAGTAGTTGATATATATTTTTCCTATGTTTCCCATAAACCATGCTTGGTAGTAATATATAAAGTATACGTGTATGCATGTTATGCATCACCATATTTATGGATGAATAGCCATGTATTGTATGTGCAGTCCCTCTTATAGCAGCCATGCACATCTTTACCAAAGGCACTTGGGAGTTATTCTTTAGCATTTGTCAATTACAGGTAATTGAAAATAAATTATTAAAAATCAATTATGAACATGAAATTGGTTTCCCTTCTGCAGTGTTCCCAGTACTGGAAATCCATAAAGGCTTTTCAAATAAACATGCTCACCTTGGTAATATTTGTCAAGAAAGATTAATTATTCTCCCAGTTCTCATCTTAACTTCCAGTAATTCTCCTACAGTATTTTTAAGAGAAGGGAGCAACACTCATCAATACTGCCTCCTGCAGGACAATACCTGACTGCATCCATATTCTTACTAAAATGTAAAATTCTGTCAACTGGGATTGCAACATGTAATCATGTGGTTGGTTAGATTAATCACATTTTAAAAATAACTTTAAACAATCAGAAAAGCACCCCTAATTAATTGCGCAATTTTATTTTTTTGAAATAAAAACATAAAGCATTCTGTCCATGATAGTTTCTTTCAAAAAGATTAACAGGAAATCATGTATTCCAGATGGGTAACTGCACAATTGTTCCCATCTGAAAGACTCTGGCAAAACAATAAGGCAAATACTGGAACAATTAGACAGGAAATTGTGTATTTAATTCCTGTTAATGGAAGGTTTAAAACTTCTCCACCTGCATGCAGAAGTCTAAATCAAGACAGGGCCTCTCTGCACTTTAGGTTTTCTTCATTGCTGTGAAGCTACTCTATCTATTACGTTCTTTATCCACTATGATTCAACTGAGTAATAGGACAGTGAAGTTTATCTGGCTCACGTAAGTTCTTCCTTTCTCTAGTAGAGAACTGCCTGATAAAATTGGTAACTCAGCCAGTTACAACAATACTGATGGAAGAGAATATTTCTAGCTCCAGGTTGAACTGTGGAGTCCCCTCTGAACTTGGTTGTTTTCTTGCAAGCATTTTACTACCAAACACTGATGATGTTACCTAGTTTGGTAATGAAACCTCTGCAAGAAAACAACCAAGTTCAGAGAGCATCAATACCGCACTTACCCCAGTGTTTTATATTGTGTTTAAACACTGTTCCCTGTGCAAAGTGTTCTACTAATCCAGGTGCCTTGGGCATTGTATCACATTTCAGCTTATCAAGAATAGCAGGAATTCTCAAACTGAGTTGGATCCCCTGAAGGACTCACAAGTATAGTATCTTAAAGAGGGAGATCATGTTGTTGTTGTTTTTATAAAAAAAAAACACCTTGATCATGCTCATATAGGCAAAAGGAAAACCCTATCAAAATTACTCTTGCTTTGCTCCTCCTTTGCCTGTGAAAGTCCAGTTTTAGTTCCCCAAAGTTTAAGTGCAGCTGTGATAAACTAATTAAAATTTAATAACTATTTATTACTTGTCCAACTCTAACCTCAATTAACCTATTTGCTTTATTCAGAGGAGTTGTGTAATTATAATTTTGAGGGGTTGCAGAACCACACAGTTTTGATATCACTAATGTATGAGAATAGTTTAACATTTACGGTACACTTCATGATCCCATCTACTTTACAGATATTCAAAAATTCAGGGCTGATATTTAAAAACTCACAATTACAGAAATAGGGCCAATCATATTTATTTTTCTAATCCACGGTCTATTGGGATATCTGTTAACAAAATTTGAGACTTTGATCAGCAACCAAATTATAGCTATTGAATATTTAAATGCATTTTGTAATCATGTCATATTAAGTTCAAACCATGTAATGCTAGAGGGCAAATTGTCCAGAGTTTCAAAATGTCTTTTTGGTCACAGTTCAAAATTGAGCAAAATTTTCTTTTATTTTGTACAACTGAATTAGTACATTTATCTCTGTGCTCTTTTTATTTATTTGGTAAACAGTCATAGATGGAAAAATCACAAACCATTATATAAATAAGAAATAGATGTCACCATACATGGCTTAGATCTAACTTATTAGGATAGAACAAGGCAAATTTCACAGTAGATATAGTTTAATAAAAAGTGGATATAAAATGTTCAAGATCATAAAATGTTCAAGACCAGATTTAATTCATTGTGGAATATACCAGTGGCTTTTAATGGTAATAGCAACACTAGACATTTTGCAATTCTGCTGGAGATTTTGACACACTGATCTTGCAAGTAGTTGATTGATATAACTGCTGATTGAAATTGGTCTGCAAGCAGGATTTTATAGAAATATCTATGTATAAGGAAGGAAGCACAAATAAAAGTTGCAATAGCAAAATTATCATTTTAAACTGATCTACTTAGACATGTAGATTTAAATCTCTTCATCTGAGGTCTGCCATGGCTTTCCCTGGGCCTTGTAAAAATATAGCTAAGGTGGTGGTGGGGTGATCTGCAGTGTATCTAACTGAGATCTGTTTGCTTTTTAAAAGAAGATGTATAACTATCTGAAAGAACAAGGTGGGTTAAAGATTCGCTTTCAAGTATTTGTTTTAATTGATATAAATATAAGTTGGCAGGCTTCAAACAGGCCTCAACAGAAATCTAACCAAAGTTCAATTTCATGTGGATGATGACTCTCAAAAATTTAGTGTAAATAGGTTCTAAGGTACATATGTCCTTATATACCCAGAATTGGGTCATTACATACACATTCTCAAAACTTAAAAAGAGTTTTAAATAGCCTTAAATAGTTTCATTGCAGTGGGTATTTATTTATTGTCCTTATAACTTGGGGAATCTGATGATTGTAAAAACATGAGCTTTCAGTACTCATATTGCCTCTTCATTTGATAGGTTTAAGAGGCAGAAAGTTGCTTAATTTGCTCAATTAATTTATCATTATGTAAAAAGTAGCACCTTTGTTTTGAAGTATTTATCTTTATGCCGCAAGATAAAAATATGCTATCACAGGGAGACACTTGCAGAGGCCAACACAGATCCCCCGTTTGCCATTGCTCTTACATTTAATTTGCATAAAGGACTTTACATGTCATGTTATTATCAGTTTGAGCAGACAATAGTTGATGGAAAGAGATTATCCCACAATCTGTTTCAGATAATTCAATCAATGGAGAGCTCCTTGGAAAACTGGAAAACTCCTCCGCCAAGTGATGTAAATTTGCACACTGATGTATAGTTGAATACTGTACATCAATTTTTTTCCTTGGTCCACCAAATCAGCAAGATTATAATAAATATGTTTCACCTAAAATTTGCTAATTTTACCTAAAAGGCTAGATTCTGTTCACCCTAACTATGGAAACAGCTTAAAAAATTAAACACAGATTCCCCTCTAATCCGGTCTCTTTCTTAAACATCAAATGTCTGCCTCTGCTACAGTTAAAAAAAAAAAAAGGTATTGGTCAACTGGCCAATCTCAATTCACAGACAGATGACTATATTAATCTTTATGAATTCCAAGTTATTCATGTAATTGATTTCACATCCCAATTATTTGTACATTTCCCTGATGTGTGTATATACAATATTTAAAAATATTACTGATGCTGATAGTATTGATCTTTGCTTTGTCAGAAGCAACTTTTTAGACATGTGATTAATCTTGCCACTTATATTGACAATTGTTTTAACAATAGAGAAATAAAATAAATTAGAGCATAGTCCCCTAGTACACAAAATGAACCAGAATGCTCTTGTTCAAAAATCAACTAAAAAGTTCTGTTTAAATTATTTGCTCTTTTTTAAAAAAAAAAATCTCATTTGCTGTTCATTATAACCATAAGTAAAGGTTTTAATATCATAGGATTGGGACTGAATTCTTGTTGTTGATGTGTCACGGAATGTTTCAAATTTCTCCAGCTCTTTCTTTCTGGTTGATCCAGGGAGTCGGGAATAGATTGAAGGGGCAATGATCATGCTCCCTTTCCTTTAGCATAAATTCTGGTTGTAAGCTAACTTTTTCATTCTGAAACAAAGACTGAGACAAACAATAGTTAGAGGAAGGAGGGTAGGCCGTAAAATCAAGCTGGTTCTTATATAAAGTGTGTAAAGTACAGTATGATTGTGCTACACAGCACATATTTGCATTATATTGCAGGCACAAGTAGACCAGAAAACAGGTAGTCTTTGACTTATGACCACAATTGAGACCAGAATTTCTGTTGTTAAGCAAGGGGATTAAGTAAGTCATGCCTGATTTTATATATCTCTTTTTGCCACAGTTGTTAAGCGAATCACTGCAGTTGTTAAATGAATCATGCAGTTGTTAAGTGAACCTGCTTCCCCATTGACTTTGCTTGTCAGAAACCAGACGGGAAGCTCGCAGATGGTGGTCATATGACCCTGGGATGCTGCAACTGTTGTAAATACATACAAGTTGCCAAGTTTTGATCATGTGACTGTGGGGATGCTGCAGTGGTTGCAATGGAGAGAATCAGTTGCAAATGACTTTTTCAATGCCACTCAATAACTTCGAATGGTTGCTAAGCGAATGGCTATGAACTGAGGACTGTATCATTCATCAATTTACCCACTAAGTTAGGTTTCTATTACTTCTATATCAACTGTACAGGAAAAAAACAACACAATTCACAGTTCTGTACCATTGGTGGGATGCTGCCAGTTC
>JANHJO010006247.1:215657-228149 GCA_032468235.1 Pseudoxyrhopus heterurus | reverse complement strand
TATGCTGATTCTGTAAACCGCTTAGAGAGAGCTGTAAAGCACTGATAAGCGGTATATAAATCTAATGCTATTACTATATTGCTATAAGAGTGTTATTTTGTAGCAAAACATGCTGCATATGAATCATTATGATAAGAGGGCAAGAAGACACTCATACAGATATAAAATGTCAATTTTGTCTGGCATGTTAGTAAAATGCAACACTCAGTCTAAAGAAAATAAAGTACATACACACCAGCTGATTTCAGTTTTTAAATATGGCTTGTATTAATGTGGATGCTTAAGTCAGTGCTATGTTTGTATTATGTGCCAAATTTGCTCCCTTTTCCTCCTCTTTCCCTTTACACCATGTATCTGGCTGTCTAGGTATAAAATAAAACACTCAGCTCCTGCTTTCTAAAGGTATATATACTATATGTGAATCACAATTTCAGAGATGTATTTGTATCGAAGATTATTGATATTTAAACTTATGAAGGCAGGGAGCTTGAATGTTACTAATTCTTGGCTGTTTCTTTTGCTTTGAAAAATAGCATGGTACAGTACATTGGAAAATTTGAAGTTCAGAAGTAGACATAATAAATCAGCTGGGCTGGCTAATACATAACTTTCATCATAGCTCAGAATTATGAATATGAGCCAAAACTTTACTTGAGCTCACATTGTTCTTATACATAGGCAAACTATCTGAAGTAATTAGTGAAAGCAAGCATCTTTATTGCTTAAATTTGGTTTATTCTCATCAATGCAATTGACGTTAATGTAGAACTTGCATAAAACCACTTTTAGTCTGCAGTGGAAGCCTTTGGTGTGCATGGAGAATGCTAGACATGATCATGTAACCTAAAAACCATGTGTTATCTAAATGCAGGAATTATTGAAAAGAAGTGTGTCTTGACATTATCCATAAACACACCTTTGAGAAGACAGTAATATGTGGCTCAGCTGAAATAACACATTTATCTCTATACAGGAGCTCCCTACAGTGTCACACATACAGAAAAATAGTTTTCAGCTGGTTCAGATGCTACTTTCAGTGCAATCACCGCTTCATATTTATTTATTTTATTTATTTAATTAATTTGTATGCCGCCCGCTCCCGAAGGACTCCGGGCGGCTCACAACAATAAAAAATACAATATGTTCTGTCATACAAATATTAAAAGGTAATTTGTGGTGAGTGAGTTCCTATATAAATTTGAGCAATGTATGCAAATAAGGTATACTCTGAACTAAGGTTTTTATTAAGATAGGCAACTTTAGGCCCTTCATATAGTCTGGACTTTAGCTCCTATTAACAGCAGTCAGTGTAGCCAACAGCAAGGCATTGAAGAAATTGTAATAAATCTGGAGGATACCCTATGCATAGACTGGTATTCTCCCTAAAATGTTGTAACTAATTTCTTTAGGGTTACAAATACTTGTTCCTGTCTACTTATAAAACATGAAAAGTCCTTCAACTGCTACATATAGTATATAGCTGTGAATAATTGAAAACTTTTGATTATCACAATTGGAAATTTCTGGGCTTCCACAAGCAGATTTGATTCAGCTATTGCCTGAAGTTTTCCAGTGTCTTGGGTGGACAGTAGTTCCTAAATCTCATCTAAATATTGCTGTTGAATTGTTAACTGAAATGCAGCAGAAACAAAATAAATTGAATACATGCAGAATAATCATGGTAACTATATACTGCATTCGGTTCCTTACCCAACTGTTTCTGTCCTGACCAACTCACTTTTTGGAGTAAAATGCCCAATGTGCTGTTCATTTATGATGTTTGAAAGAATTGCACAGGTTCAGCATAAAATAACTACATTGTTCCCTCAAAATTTACATTTTTTCTTTTGATTTGTAAAAATAAAAGGCATGTTAAAATGCTCATTCAGCTTCATCTTCAACTAGCTTTACATACCTGTATTTCTATAGATGTATGCAGACTTGTTTACATTTAAGTCACTTCACCTGACATTAAAAGGAGAGAAGAAAACAAATGTATCAGTAATTCTGTATTAGGTGAATCCAGGGTGGATTTGATTTAAATCACGATTTAAACCATGATTTAAATCACTAGTAAAAAGGCTTGATTTAAATCAATTTGATTTAAATCATAATTTTTAAAAAGCAATTGTCATTTCTGTCCCGCAGTGGCTCCCCTGACCCGCTGTTGACTCACCGACAGTCCCATTCACTTTAATGGGACTGGCTGGTGATGCAGCAGTGACACAACAAGGTGAGTGATGTGGCAGGCAGCAAGTGAGTGGATGCCCACTAACAGGCGCTGCCATGATGGATCTGAAATGACAGGTGCTCTTTATATTTATAAGCTGCTTAGAAGGTTTCACTTTCATTTTTACTGCTTCCCTTCCTCTGCACACTTAGAGCCTGGTGGTACAGATGCATTTCTCTTCAAACAATCATATAGTTTGTAGTGTACATAGATTTGCAAAACGATGGGATAAAGCAATATTACTGAACTTTGTTTTATGATTTATCTCATGGTTACTGTGAAAGCCTGTGAATGCATCAACACAGTGCATATTATCTCAGCTTGCAGAGCTTGGATTCATTGAATGATTTACCAAAAATGTAAATATTGCAGAATATACAGCCTCATGCTACATAACTAAGCTGCATTTCATGCTGAATAAACTAAATTATTAATGTATCTTAAATAGATACTCCAAAAGCATTTTATTAAAATAAATTTGATAAAAATAAAAAAATCCGATTTAGACAAAAAAAATCCGATTTTTCCTTTTTTTTTTAAATTATCGAATTTTATCCACCCTGGGTGAATCCCTCATAGTTCCAGTGTATGGTGAATTTTGTTGCATCAGTCTTAACTTTAGATCTAATTAAATGTAACTTGAACAAATATAGTATTGGAACAAATAAGTTTAAGGGAGTTTTGCAGTGCTATCCCACATTGCATGGATTTTGAAAAAATGAGAGATATTAATAGGGAAAATATAGGGTTTAGCATCTAAACACATGTTGAGACCATTTTCCTATATATAATTTGTGGTTCTTTTCTCAGTATTCTTGTGATGGTGTGCAAACATTGTTTCATGAATAGAAGGGAACTTGTGAATACAAGTCAGTGTCTTTCAGTATTTAAAGGTTTGCTGGGCTTAAATGGCATGAGTTATATTGAACAACAGCAAAAGTTGTGTCATCAAACATACAACATATATATTCTTGGGTGGGTTAAAATAGACTGAAGGAAAATCATACTTCCAGGCAACCCCATGCCGTGATTGAAGAAGGATGTTACCAATGAAAGCTTGCGCTGTAATAAACATTCATTATGGCATATCTGGGTGTTATTATTTAAGCTGCATTTAGTGAGGTATAAGAAGAGTAGAGCAAATAGGTCCTGTAGTGTATGGAACGGCAGAAGTTATTCATGCTTCAGTCACTGGAAGCTGCTCTGTGTGACTTAACAATTGAAGCTGTATGATTTCTCTTTCTCATCTGTCTTTTCATCCTTTGACAGTCAGCCCAGGAGTTGCTGAATTGGTTGATCTCATAGGAGTGGTAACACTCCAGTTGTTGATGCATATTTAGGGTTTTGATATCTTAAAACTTGCATACATGGCAAATTTGAATATTGCCCAATGACTGATTTAAACATATTTTTAATTTCAGTGATGAATGCACCAGTGTATAAGTTAATAAGATGGTACATTTAGATTGAATGCTTAAAGCAAGGTGCTTATTAGTGGTGGGACTGCAACTCTCTTGTGCCATTTGTTTAACAAGGAAAAAAAAGAAAGCCTACTGTATGGCCTGATATATGCCACAGTTTAGTAACAAGAATGTACAAAACCCCATAACAATTAAAAGTATTCAAGGAAGGCCACTCTGTAGTTTGCAGTCCTTTCCAAAGCTCATAATATTTGGAAGAATGCTATTTTTATATATATCTCAACTGTTGCTGCTGAGCATGTTATTTCAGTCTGGAAGGGGTAACTACTATATGCTGATCAGTCTCACCATCCTTCTTTCTAGAGCAGGGGTGTCAAACTTGTGGGTTGGATGCATCATGTGCTGGCCCTGCCTGGTTTAGCAAAGGGGAAAAAAGTCCCGTTACATCACGTGATGCAAATTTGACACCCCTGATCTAGATGTTGCTTCTCCAGCTGCACTTTCTGGAATGATCATATGACCTTGTAGTGCGGGACAAGCAATGACTTCTTTTTTCTCCCCCAACTCTCATGTTTTTTTGGGCCTGTAAAATTAGATAGAATGCTGGTGTTCATCCATAAACTCATTTCAAGAAGTCAATAATTGCATGAATTGTATGAAAGCTGTTGGGGAAGTCTGCTGTGCTCCATCCACTCACTTCCTCCTTTGTATTGGTAGAGGAAATATCTGAAATAAAACAATGTTTAGTTTATAAAAAATATAAAATATAAATATAATTCTAAAAAATACAAAAAAGTTTAGTTGGCTAGTCACATTATTTCACAGCATTGGGAATCTTGTCCAATCCCATAGAATATTATAACCATGATTAGCCATATGCAGTCTCAATGATCTTTTATCTTTTTCTCCAGAGTTAGAATAAGTATTCTCGTCTCCTACCTGCTAATAATGACAGCATGCTTGTCATACTTTTTGTACAACTGTAAATGTAACTTCTGAATTTTGACAATGCAGTCATAGAGAAGTTAGGAGGAGCTTGAATAATATTCTGTGGGCTGTGTTTGGAATTAGAATTGGATAAAAGCATTGTCTTATTTCACCTATCGTGCCACTCCCATGAGAATCCCAAAGTTCCTGTTCATAAGTGCAGCACTTCCTTAATCAAAGTTTAAATACATGTAAAAGAGGAAGGAGAACTGATTCCAGTGCAAAGTCACATTTGATTCTTTTATTCTATCTTATAGTGGATCTACAGCAGCCTTCCTCAGCTGGAGTGTTTACTAATCTCCAGTTGAGTAGGACAACACAATTTGGAGAACCTGAGATTAAAGCATGATGCAGATATGAATGGGTTGGTGCATAAACACTCAGGTTTGCCTGCATGTGTCAAACTTGTGCATGAGGAAGTCTCAGTCTATCCCATAGTTTTTAAAATGTCTTTCAGTCTGCTGGGAGCCTGATGGTGGTTATGGTGCTGGGGAGTGGTTATAATTCTTTTAATTAAAATAACCACATAGGCAAACCTAAGAACAAACCTGTTAAGCAGCATTAGTAGATATGAGAAGGCTGCAGACACCTTAAACAGTCCTGGGACTATCTCCTGTTTCCTTAAATGACAAACACCTGAACAGCCTGTTTTGAAGCCGGGATGGGGGAGGTTGGGCATTCCAGCAAACAAATCATTTGGTAGTGGTTTAAAAATAGAGGTTTTCAACCTGGTTTCATTGGCAGTTTATGCAAAACCATAATGTAAACAAAGGCTTATTTTAAGGAAATAAGTAATTCTAAACTATGATTTGCTATTGGCCTAGTAATTTCAACTGCAATTTAGCATGTTTTCAAATAGAAAAGCATAGATTATTGTGGGTTCGGTTCCTGGCTTATTCTTATCCACAACCAAGTCTATAATCAATCAACAGTAGTTAAAGGGAAGAGTGTTAAAAGAAAAGAAAACAACAAACCAGGAGTTGGCCAATCAAGTCATGAATAGTTTACTACTTTGCAATATTATTGGCTTCAATCATGACTTAAGAATGCAGCCTGTGTCTTAAGAACATTTTGAAAGGGCAGCCTTGGATTCCCCCCCCCCCCATTCTTTCAGCTCTGCTGAAAGACTAATAATATATAATTGCTGTTGTTAATACATAATATATAATTTGCATATAAGCTTTGTAAGAGGTTTTGGGAGAATGTAACCGTAGCATAAAGCAAGGGCAACTATGCTAAGGTTCTGTTCTCCCAAAACCTCATAAATTTACATAAAGTCACAGAAAAATAAGATTGCAGGATATACTGTGAAATATAACCCAGGTGCATTGATAAATGTGCTCATAAATTTTTAGAGCCTTCTTAGCACTGTTATTCAGACATGCTTTCTTCCTCATGTCATATTTTATGTACTGTCCAATGAAACCATTTTTTTAATTTTATTTTTCACATTTCTGAACCTTCAATCTCCCTCAAAGAGGGACTCTTTTTCTCAATTTTCTCCATCTTTTCTCCAGCTGGATTTCTAATGCAAGTGGTTATCATGTCAAAGAGGCAAATGCATCATGCCACTTCAGATTTTATTAGCATTTTCATTATGTTGCACACAGTAGATTTGCTTGGGTTAAAGAATCATTTTAGAGCTGAGGATCCTTACCGCCTTCAGCACACTATACTTTGTTCACATTTGTTTCAAGCGTTAGAGGTCCTTTTTCTCTTCATTCTGAGTAAGGGGGTTGGACAAAATGGTGATGGCTATTTTGATCCCCATAACAACTATTGTAATTGTTTGCAGGTATAGGAGTAAGTAAGCAAGGGAAATCTGTACTTCATTCAATGCTTTGTGCAAATACTAAAGGCCAAAATACTGCATGAATTTATGTTTGTGTATAGTATGCAAGATGCTCGAAGGTGTAAAATCTGGTTTGTCAAGAGACAATTTCTTTATAGTGATGAAACAGTTGCTGATGAATCTGTTATGGCAAGGTGAATATTTCTAGGAGGATTGAGGCTATAAAAATGTTCATTTTTTTTCATTTCTATTTTTACAGAGAAAAGTGGATTCCAGTGAGTTTTGAATTTTTTTCACATCTCCTTTTTCCTATCTAACAGCTTCAAATTAAAAAGAAAACCAATCAAAGGAATGTGCTGGTAGTCTAGATCTTTGCTTTGTCCTCCAAATTCACTTATTGTTAGACACTCTGGCAGACAGACCCTCGGAGGCAATTATTCAGCTGGCACTTCAGTTCTGGAGTATATTGTTCTCTGGTGTAACAAGTGCTTATCTTGAAAATAGCAGTCAGCAGGAGCCATAAGTATTTCTGAATTTGGATGTATGCATATATGTAATTTTGCTTTTCTAAAGCCAGATGAATGGTAACAGGATATTTTCCAAATGTTCTCCTTCCTGAATATACCATATCTTCTGTATCTTGAGTGTCTATTCCAATGCACCATTTAATTCCCAATTTTACTGTCTGGTAAATAAGAGCTAAGTTAATACAAGAAATAAGTAAAACTACTCAATTAGCTTTACTATGTTTTGTTTTAACCTGATACATCATCTTTTCTTTTTTTTGGCTTTATACATTTTCAATTTGTTTCCAGTATGATGAAGCTTGTTTGGTTTAAATTGGAGACATATTTAACTACCGGTAATAGTAAATATGAGACCAGCTGTAGTTTGGCTCTTTATCTTTTATTTCAGGAAAGCTAGAAATTCAGAAAGTATTATAGCAATTGATTTAGAATAAATTGAATACTTGTAATCTCCCACATTTCATCCTAAATGTGGATTCTGTGACCACTGCATTATCCTCTCCTCATTTTTTAAAATATCTTACAGCACCTTTAAAAATCTTTCATAGCAATTCACAGTATTTTGTAATATTTAAATTTGTTTGATTTCAAAAATTTTCTTTTGACCAGTACAACTTTTTGTATTTGACTATATTTTTTCACACCTGAATTGTCTGGTTTTTCCCCCCTGTGATTGCTTTGTAAAAGTATTCTGTGTTTCATTAATCATACCAGACTGTCTCTGTCAATAGTTACACATAATCTGGTCAGCCGTTGTTTTTTTTCTAAATTCTGACATGCATTGAACAGTAATGAGTTTTCTTCCTAAGACAAGAAATCTACAGATACTCCTCAAGTTAAGACCACGATTGAAGTCAAAATTTATGTTGCTAAGTGAAACATTTGTTAAGTGAGTTTGCCCCATTTTACAACTTTTCTTGCCACACTTGTTAAGTGAATCATTGCATTTCTTAAGTTAGTAACAAGGTTGTTAAGTGAATCTGGATTCTCCATTGACTTTGCTTATCAGAAGGTCTCAAAAGTTGATTACATGACCCCAGGATACGGCAACCGTCATAAATACTAACCAGTTGCCAAGCATCTGAATTCTGATCATATGCAAATTGGGATGCTGCAACTATCCTAAGTGTGAAAAACGGTCATAAGTCACTTTTTTCAGTGCCATTGTAACTTTAAACAGTCAATAAATGAACTGTTGTAAGTAGAAGACTTCCTGTACACACGTTTTTTTTTCTGCTTGATTTTTGCTGAATACAACTTCTGTTACTTCTGAACTTGGCAGTTTACATTGTACCATTAAAAATGTTAATTTATGTATCAGAAATTGGTAATTTTCATATCACAGTAACTATTTCCAAATGAGTCCTTTGGGTGAACATGAGTAGGCAAATAAGTTTGGCAGGAGACTTCAGGGAGATATTCTTAACAAATATTTCCTCTAACTAGATAGTGCCGATAGTCCTTGACTTACAACCATTCATTTAGGGATTGTTCGAGGTTACAATGGCACTGAAAAAAAGGTGACTTCTGAACATTTTTCACACTTATGAACATTGCAACATCACCATGGTAACATGTTCAAAATTCAGCATTTGTGAGATCGGGTCTTGTATATGGTGCCCAGCTTTGGACATTGCATTTTAAGGACTCCGAGAAATTGAAATCAATAAAAAGAATAGCGTTGAGGAGGATTGGGGACTGAAAACCAAATCTTATAGAGATTGAAGGATCTGAATAGTTTTAGGTTTGAGACAAGAAGAGAGGACAGGCAATAAAATACATTTTTAAGGGGAATCCCTGAATCGTTTGTTAAATGGGTGGCCATATAAATCAATTAAATAAAGAAAATAAAACCTTACACAGGATCTCTTAGATTTAACACAGAGTAATGAGCCTAAGTTACATGAAGACAAGCTGTAGTTGAATGTAGGTGAAAAAAAGAGCAGTTCATTCATGAAATTACTGAGAGAAATGGTGGGCTTCCCTTTGTCAGATGCACCAAGTCTGGACATATATCTGTGAAAGATCCTTGAATTGGGATTTCTGCACTGCAGAACCATACAATTTTATGACCTAAATACAAATGATAAAACCAGAACTGAACATTACATATTAGGTTCTTCCGAATCCCCACTGCTAAGATTTCAATCCTTTTGTGTGATTTTCCCTTTATTTGCCAATTACATATTCTGCCCGACCTTTAGAAATCTCTTCAAATCCTGTGGTAATATAACTTGGATCTAGAAATGCCACTAAATAGCAGTGTGTCTTTCCAGTTTGAAAATAACAAAAATAAACTGAGAAGACATAGTGCTATTTGTTGATTAAAGTATCTCACAAGAAATTGCTCTTTTGACTTGTTTCATTGAGAGTTACTGTACAATGTTACTATTGGCCAATGCTTGGTACTGCTAGCTTTGACCAAAACCTGGGGATGAGGGAGGAAAATAAAATTAATAAAAATAAAGCACAAGATATATAAGTACGTGTGCATGTATTTGGTACATAAATTCATAGGAATTGATGCTCAGTTGGGGGGTGTTAATATTTTTATAGCATTAGTTTGGTCTGAATTTCTATTTGCCACATTTTGGTGTCTGTGTGAATAATATGCTAGCTAATAAACTAAAGGAATTATTGTTTTTGAATAAGCCTACTTTGTTTTGGAATAATTCAATTCATTTCATATTTTAAAAGGTTCCAGGTGCCATAAATATGTAAGGAATGGTATTCCCTGGTCATCTGTTTATATTTGTATGTGTGTGTGTGTGTGTCTTTGTGTGTGTGTGAGTTAAGTTTGGTTTGGACAGTAGTGTAGTTAATAGACTTTACGATTGGATGCTTTTAATGACTGTATTAAACGATGGCTTAGTTACCATGGAAAATTTGACTTTCAAAAGCAGTATAAGTTGTCAGGAGATAAAAGACTTTACAAAGGTATGCTTGTTTCAGATGTGATCTTGTTTCTAATTCCAGATGTTCGCTCTGCTCACCCAAAGAGCTTGACTGGGTTGTAGGATATTTAGATAGATACAGTATATTGCTGTTAGAATGCAAAACTGGAACTGAAATTAATCTCATATATAAAATGTTGCTCAGAAAAATACTTAAGCTGGGGGGGGGATCCTGTAAAGTGAAACTTTCATATTCTATTTTGGTGTATTTTTGTATTTTCTTATAAAGGTAAAAATGCTGTGTTTTTAACCTTTTTGAGCCTTTATGTTGTACTGACTTGATTCTGTATACTCAAACAGTCTTGTACATGAAGAGTATAATTAATAGACTCAGAATCATTAAATGGACATTGTACAGTCCTAACACAATGGGGACAAATCATCCTAGAGAAGGTGGATCTTCGTGGTCATTCACTACCAACTTGATGATACATAATCAGTACATAGATATCATAACAGGGTGTGTCTTTTGTTTAGAGACATAAAATTTTAACGACACATTTAAGCTGAGAAGGAAGTTTTTTTTAAAAAAAGGTACTTTGGGGGAATGAAATACACAAACTGTTTTTATTAGTTTTAAATTGTACAATAATTGTAAATCAAATTTAGCAAATAATTTTCTATAATTCCCTGGTAGCCATGGAGTTTGCTGATACCCACCTCCCCTTCCCCACTACAAATATTTCCCCTGACCTATTTGATACATCCATCCCAGGCGCCTGATGGGCCCAGCTGAATTCCAGAGGGAATTTGGGGATTTCTTGAAGTTCTGCACAGTTCAAGTGAAGCTTGGTATATTCATTGAATATACCACTTGACTAAGGGAGGAAAGCTTGACAGAAATATGCAAGAACTGTTACCTGAGCAAGAGGCCTGAAAATTTCTTTAAATCCTGGCAAACCAGTTAATATTTAGAAGTAGTTGAAGCAAACACTTCCCTGATTCACTGGGGTATATCACACAAGCATTCTTGTAAGATTCTGTTATTATAGCCAATCTCAGCTAAAGTAATTCTTGGCCTGTAGAGTTGATTTTCTGATCAGGCAAACCTAATGGGGCTGACATTTAGTCACTGTTTGGACTGAGTAGATGTTTTAGCAACGTTACATTGGATGATACTTAAATGGAGTGCTGGTTGCCATATTTAAGGCCCTACCTGTCATGGGTTCCGGTTAGTTGCAGGACTCCTTATTCATCATGGCTTATGTCCCTCCCACCTGGAATATTGGGCATGTTTCAAGTCCTTTGGGGGAAGCAGTGTAATCTGGTGGGCCCTATAAATATAGGTAGTCCTCAACTTACAATAGTTCATTTAGGAACTGTTCAAAGTTACAATGACACTGAAAAGAGTGATTTATGACCATTTTTCACATGACTGTTGCAGTATCCCCATGGTCATGTAATCAAAATTCAATTGGCAATTGACTCATATTTATGACAGTTGCAGTGTCCCAGGGTCATGTCATCTGCTTTTGCGACCTTCTGACAATCAAAGTCAATGGGAAAGTTATATTCACTTAACAACCATATTAGTCACTTAACAACTGCAGTAATTCACTTAACAACTATAGTAAGAAAGGTCATAAAATGGGGCAAACTTCACTTAACAACTGTGTCACTTTAGCAACTGAAATTTTGGACTCAAGTGCGTCATGAAGACTATTTTATATCTTTTCTGTTCCAATGGAACACCCCAGAGATACAGTATTTGGGAAGGATGTGAACCCCCAGGCATTGGGGTCAGGATATTAATTTATTAGAGCTCTGACATTTGCATGTAGGTTATACAAATAGTTTTAAGGGCTCTTTGTTTAGTAACTATTCAAAGTTACAATGGCACTGAACAAAATGATTTATGATGATTTTTCACACTTATGACCATTTCCGCATCCCCATGGTCTCATGATCAAAATTCAGGCGCTTGGCAACTGGTTCATATTTATGACTGTTGCTGTGTCCCGGGGTCATGTGATCACCTTTGGCAACCTTCTTACAAGCAAAGTCACTGGGGAAGCCAGATTCACTTAACAGCTGTGTTACTAACTTAACAACTGCAGTGATTCACTTAACAACTGTGACAAAGGTTGTAAAACGGGACAAAAGTTGCTTAATAACTTTCTTAGCAATGGAAGTTTTGGAATCAATGGCGGTTGTAAGTCGAGGGCTATCTGTATGAGGGGACTTTGACTTGATTTTTTGGGGGGGAGTAATTTTTACTGAATTGGGACATTTTGATATATTTTAGGTAGAGTGAAACTGAAGTGTTTTAGAAATAATATGAAAAAAAAAAACAGTTTAGGAATTATATGAGCTTGTTTGGGGGCATGCCACCTATGCCATAATTTAGACCATCTATATATTTTTTTAGACTTGTCTGGCAGGTGTTTTGATTGTGCCTCTTTGCTTTCCAAAGTACCTTTTTGGAAATGAATCCCAAATAATTGCACAAGCAAGCGATTCACAAAATTGCACATTTTATAATAAATAAAGTGTATTACATACATTTCTCATTGCAAAATTTAGGCTTAAATTGAAGAAAGTAGGGAAAAGCACTAGGCCACTCAGGTATGAACTAAATCAT
>JANHJO010006247.1:159552-180227 GCA_032468235.1 Pseudoxyrhopus heterurus | reverse complement strand
TGACATTGTTAACCGCTTAGAGAGGGTTGCAAGCCCTGATAGGCGGTATATAAATACAGTGCTATTGCTATTGCTATAATAGCTATTTCCTATCCTCTGAGAGTTTGGCCATGGTTAGTACTTCAGTAAAGATGTCATCTTGACATATGATATTACAAAATCAATTTTAAAGAGAATATTAGGATTACGAGGGCTACTATCAATGCTTTTATACAAATCTACAATGAAATATGCACAGTTCTGTTTACTCTCATAAACATATTAGAAATTAGAAACAAGCACTGAAGGCATTAGAAGTTTGCATCATGTTCAGAGAACACAGCCTTTAGAACAATGCATATAGTATTTTTAAATAATCTGATTACTTAGAGTGTTATTTTGGTGCTTGACTATAGGTGGACTGCAAAGTGTGAATTAATGGCTTTTCATCCTCATAGCTCATAACCTCAATAGAGGCATATCTACTGTGTGTTAATTCCTCAAAAGCAAGGACAGAAAAGGGGCATTTGAATTCATACCCTGGGTGACTATGCCAGAAGTATCTGTTGCCTCTTACATTCCATTTCCAAAAACAGATTGGCTCCTCAAGCAGCTCTGTACATGCACCTCTGTTTTCCATTTTATCTTTTCCATTATCTTACCCAGTCCTGTCTTACTTCTTGGACATATAATTATGAGTGCTGCATTTGCCTGGTGCATCTTCCATAATAGGAGGTGCATTGCAATTGGTGATGGGGATTGATATGACTGTTCCTGTGAACTGTAAGATCAGGAATCGCACAACCTGCTGTCATGATGATCTCTCAGATGGAGGAAAGTCCCAGAGAGCATCACCTTTGAAGACACTGTAAGCAGTGTCTTCATACAGGAGTTGTACTTAGGAAATATATATTTCTAGTTGTATCAGTAGAAGCAGAAATTTCTGTTGTCCACTTTCTTCCTAAAACATTATTGCCATTGGAGAAAAAAATCGTGATCTTCCTTCACAATCAGATTGCCTTTTTCTATGCAATCCATACATTTCATAATGTAAAGTTAATCGGAAAACTAGAAATTGAATTTCATAAGCAACAATTTAACTGTGTGGCGCAAGGAAAGAACTGTTTCCTGATAGTTTACTGATTACCACTTTTTTCCTAGGTGCTGAGGAAGTTCTCTTGCTCGCTAGAAGAACGGATCTACGAAGAATTTCCCTGGACATGCCGGACTTCACAGATGTTATTCTGCAAATAGACAATATTAGGCATGCTATTGCAATTGACTATGACCCTGTTGAGGGCTACATATATTGGACAGATGATGATGTCAGAGCTATCCGCCGGGCATTTCTTGATGGATCTGGAGCCCAGACTCTAGTAACAACAGAGATAAATCATCCTGATGGCATTGCAGTAGATTGGGTGGGTAGGAATTTGTATTGGACTGATACTGGTACAGATCGGATTGAAGTTACACGTTTGAATGGGACTTCAAGAAAGATCCTTATTTCCGAAAACTTAGATGAACCTAGAGCAATAGTGCTCAATCCTGTGATGGGGTAAGTCTTGCAAGTATTTTGTTCAGTCTTAAAACTATGGCGGTTGCTCTGCCTTTGCATTTCTATACTATGGAACATGTTAGAGGTAGTCCTTGTAGAGCCGTGGTGGCACAGTGGTTAGAATGCAGTATTGCAGGCTAATTCTGCTTACTGCCAGCTGTTTGATTGTCACTGGCTCAAGATTGATTCAGCCTTCCATCCTTCTGATGTTGGAAAAATGAGGACCCTGATTGTTGGGGACAATATGTTGACTCTTGAGAGATCAGTAAAGCACTATGAAGTAGTATATAAGTCTAAGTGCTATTGCTTGACTTAACGACCACAATTGGGACTGGAATTTCCATTGTAAATTGTTGCAGTCATAAGTCAGATCCAATTTTATAGCAATTTTTTTTGCAATGGTTAAGCAAATCATTGCAGTTGTTAAACAAATCATCACTAAGCAAATCCAGCATCCCTAATGAGCATTTCCCTCTGCTGTAAATCAGCTAAAAATGATCACATGACGCAGAACCCAGTTGCCAAGAACCCAAATTGCAACCATGTAACTGTAGGGATGGTGTGATGGTTGTAAGACCAAGTGTAGGTAATAAGTCACTTTTTCTAAGGCTATTGTGACTTTGAACCTTTGTTAAATGAACAGTCATAAGTCAAAGACCACTTGTACTTTAAAAATATCACCTGTTTTGTCATACCATGTTCCAGAGGCAGTGCAACAGAATATGTTTTCTCAACTGCATATTCATTATTAATATTTAGTAAATTTGGAATACACAACCATCAGCCTATTTATTCTAGGCAAAAAAGTCCATGTTTTTTAAGTAAAAAATTTCCTTCCTCATTTAAAGGAATATTATATTCCTTGTAATATTATATTATCCCTTTGTATATCTCACAAACTTGAAATCTTTGAATGAATCTTTCTCTTTAGTGCCAGTTCTTGGAAAAGCATCTTGCTGAAAAGCATGCCTTAAAAATGCAATAATATATTTGATAGAATACTTGTGCATCAGAATAACACTGCTGTTCTTCTCCTTCCACAAAAGTTATATGTATTGGACAGACTGGGGTGAAAACCCAAAGATTGAGTCTGCTTATCTGGATGGGACTGAGAGGAAAGTGCTGGTGAATACTTCTCTAGGATGGCCTAATGGTTTGGCATTGGATCTTGAGGAAAACAAACTTTATTGGGGAGATGCAAAGACTGACAAAATTGAGGTAGGTGAGATTTTTCCAGATAACTGTGGTTCTGTTCCAGAGAAAACATCTTGATTTGTTTTCCTGTTCTTTGTAAACATTGCATTACCAGAGATAGTTTCTGAAGAAAAAGTTTCCCAACCCCAGCACTGTATTTCACTTTAAAAGGACCCAGCCTGTCCTGACTCAATGGGGAACGAGGGGTGCCTTTTGTCCAGGCAAATACAGAGCTGCACTATCAGAGGCCAAGAAGTAGAGAAATATTAGAGCTGGGCTATTAAAATAAGTCAATTTATTGAAAATTAGGTCTGGAATTCATTATCAAATGACAAACATGGAGAAAACCATTTAAAACAAATAATATTCTCCTTCAGAATTCCCAGAAGAGAATTGTATTGCAGCTTAATTCTGTCTGGGTAATTTATGCATCCTGCTGGAAATATTTTGTGTTACGTTCAAGGCTTGCTGACTTTATACAATAAAAGTAATGAAATCCAGAAAATACATGATGTAAATCTTCAGGTTGGGAGTATTAATCTTGAGCATGAGATACTGAAAGGACATATTTCTTTGTGCAGTTACCACAGTGTGTCTTCTAAGGCAGAGTACTTTTTTAAATGCGCCAGAAACTTTAGGATGTATCGACAGAATAAAAATCAGAATTCAAAGAGACCAGGCAAGATCTGTGGTGAGGATGCTGAAGCTGGCCATTTGCTCTGTGCTCTGACTTACCAACTATACTTCTTAAACATTGTGTTATTTCATTGGCAGAAATGTAGGAGACTGTATAATAGGTTGTATAATAATGTACTTCAATTAATTGCATGTTGCATTTTTAGCTGTCCATTGTTTCAGAAAACCAACCTTTTTGTTCCCTCAAAGGGGAGACACCTACCCAGCCCCGCTCCCAAGCAGGAAAATACTGCTAGATACATAGAAGTGCGTTCCTTAATTGTGTGTGTAAAACTTCACATGGCAGAAACAGCAGTTATTCATTCTTGGCAGAAACGTTCCCATCTGCAGCATTCAGCTGTAGATACAAAGGCCTCAGTCACTTCACAAGCCGTTTATATCCTAAAGAAACCATTTGGCGAGCCTTGTCAAACGTTGCGTGACAACAGCCTTTGGGGCTTTCACTGCAAATTTGGCACCCTGTGGTAACATTGTTCCCAGCTTTTAAAAGTTTTTTTTTTCCCTAACTTGGTTTGGCAGCGTGTTTGAAAGGTGGGAGAGAGACGAGAGAGAGGAAAAAAATTGTAGCAGATTTTAGAGAGATATATGGGGAAAGTATCTTGGATTCAGGAGGTGCAGCTGATTTGAAGTGAATGGCGCAAAAGCAAATTGAAAGAAAATTTAAGATTCTGTCAGAAAATAGTACATTCCAGGAACAAATTAACGTGGCTTACAAGGTTCCAGCTGAAGGAGAAGCAAAGAGCCGCTGACATCTGCCTGCAAAATTGCCTAATTCTCTTTCAAAACCAGTTTTGTGGGTTGTCTTGTCAACATTTGCTTAATGACTGTGTATAATTGCATAATTAAAAAATGTTGACCTATTTTTAGAAGTGTTTTCCTAATTTAAATTGCTGTAAAACAACATAGTTAAAAGATAAAATGTAACCTACAGAATCACCACTTCTCCCCCCCCCCCAACACACACACAGAAGCTTTGTGATTATTTTCTTCAGAATAAATTAGAATTTGCACCCAGACGTTCTCTAAAGTATTGTGCAGTGATAAACAGTGTCTGTGAGGCATAACACGGGTCACTAGTGTCAGGCCCTTCACCTCTATCTGCAAACCCAACAGAACTCATTGATCCTTCTGACAACCTGATTCTTCCTATTTTTTCTCCCTATAGTTATTTGATGGATATTGAAGAAACAAAGCCTTTGCTGTATTTCAGAATAGCTTTCAAAGTAATGACTTTTATAGGGAAATAATTTTTATTCTAGGTAATTTCTGCATATATTTAAAATAGCACTTTTAATCTCCAGCTTAGATTTGAAGAGTTTCTTTCAACCTTGTAAAAGATAGAAGGATCTTCTGGTATGGTTACTTTTACATATGTAAAATAAAAAACAGTCCAGAATTTTAGAATACATGTTAATATATATTTCTCAAAATTTAATTGTATTTTTGTGTCTTAATTTTGTTTTACATTTTGAAAAAAAAAACTGATCAAAATCTTACTCAAAACTTGAGTTGCAGAACAAATTCAGTCTCCCATCTCTTGTCTTTAGTTCCCAAAACTAAATTTCTTTGAGGCTGCAATAGTACTAGCAAGGAAAGTGACCATGTGAGTGGCTTCCTTTATTTGATATTCTAAATACATATTATATGGTATTTTTAATTTGTTGAAATATTTCTTTAGGATCTATAAATAATTTGCTCTTTTCTTACATAAGTAAATCAACTCAGACTTCCATGAGCTTTTAAAAAGAATTGCTGAAAAAGTAGCTGTTTTATAATTAAAATTAATGGTGCATTCTTTATCCTGCATCAAAATAAACTTTTTATTTTAAAAAAATAGGGTTGGGAGCCTTGAATAGAGTAACTGACCTTTGACCCATCAGGAGGCTATGTCAGAAGTAAAGCAGTTGCCTTCCCACAGTCAAAGGACAAATGGACGTTGATCATCCTGAATAGTATTGAGTAGCTGACTTTCAGGGAACCAATTAAAGGACTGCTGTGGCTTGCAACAATACAGTTTCCACACAAGTTTGAAATTCTTCTGATTTTCTTCTTCTATTGAAATAGAACGTTGGCTTTTTGTCATTTTCTGCACATTTGGACCATATTGCGTAGAAACATTACCATAAAAATATTTAGAACTGACCTTCCACTTAATGTGACTGAAACTTTGGTAATGCATTCATATCTCACCAAAATCCTTTCCTTAGTGATTATTGTGCCGAATCTTTTGATCTTTCAACATGCTTTGGATTGAGCAGTCTGGGGGGAGGAAGAGCAGTGGCATGGAACTGGAGAAAAACAGGAAGGAAAACTCATCCTGTGCCCATGGGAGTAAAAAGTATGTTTTTCGTGCATAAAGATGGGGACGGGTGCAATTAGGACACATCCTACTTGTTTTATCATCTTGAAAAGTAAGCTTATTAAGAGGAAATCTATTAAAATTTAAGGAATTACAAAGAGACCACTGCACAAAGACAATTGACATGAATTCAAGATTTACAATCAGAGTATTGAAAAAGTTATCAAAACTACTAACTATAATTCTGGGTGCCTCTCAGAAGATTACGAGAAGACAAATGTTGTTCTAATCCAGAAAAAGGGAACGGAGATCTGGGAAACTTTGAACATCTTGGGGAAGATTATTGAACAATGTATTTGATCAGTTGATTAAGAATGTCACAGTTACAAGTGCCAGCATGGCTTTCATTACAAGTAAGTCATGCTAGATTAATCTTACCTCTATTTTTGACAGAATTACCAGCTTAATATATCAGGGAATGCCACAGACATAATCGCAGCAATGAATTTGATAAAAGTCTCGGATTATATGTAGATTAATAAACTGGTAAAATATGAGCTAGATTATACAACATAAGACTGTACTTCTGAATGCCTCAATATCAGCATGGAGAATAGTGCTAAGCAGACTGCCACAGGGGGTTCTGTCTTGGCCCTGTGCTGTTTAAAATTCTTATTAATGACCTGGATGGAAAGATCAAGGAGGTAATTACCAGATTTGTGAATAATACAAAACTAGGAGGAGTGGCTAATTATTTAGAAGCGAAAGAGAATTGGGAGGAGGAAAAAAAAAAGCATCCCTTCGATAGCTCAGCTGGTAGAGCAGAGGACTGTAGAATTGCTTGTACTGAAATCCTTAGGTCGCTGGTTCGATTCCGGCTCGAAGGATGCTTTTTATTCTCCCCTTTGTCATCATTTCTAAAGTTGCTATTTATCTTTGAGAGAAACAAATTATGATCCTGCTTTAAGAGCCAGTTTAGTCTAGAGTTTAAAGCACCAGGCTAGAAAGAGGGAGATCATGAATTCTAGTCTTGCTTTAGCCATGAAAGCCAGCAGGAACAAATGTAAGATCCTACATCTTAAAAGAAAAAAAAAGGAAAGGCTCAGTACAGTATAGCGAGACTTGACTTGGCAGTAGTAGAGGGAACTACTGGATATTTTGTTAGATCATAAATTGAACGTAAGACAGTTTAATAGGTAAATGCAACTTTTTTTTTAGTTAAAAACACTTAACAAAACTCAGGTGTTACAGGTTTGGTGGACAAAGTGGTTTGGTAATGAGACTTCTGAAAGAATTCTTAGTTATTGATTGCAAACCTAAAGTAAATAATTGTTCCACCCCATCCTGCTTTATTCAACCCTATCTCAAATGCTCTGTTGAATTTTGGGTATCAATTTAGAAAAATGAATAAGGTTCAGAATAAGATGGTGAGGTCAACCAGGAGACCAGAAATGAAGATCCTATGAAGAGAAAGGAATTCTATGAAGGTCCTAATGTCAAGATCTGATCTCCTTTGTTGTAGAGTGCAGGACATGGAATAGTGGGTTTAAGTTATGGGAAGGCAGATTTCAATTGAATTTTAGCAATTGGTTGATAACAGAAAGAACTTGATAATGGAACCAATTATCCAGAGAGGTGGCAGGTTCAATGGATTCAATCAGATGCTAGAGAGACGTCTGTTTGGAATGCTATAATGTGAATTGCTATACCAATCAGGGAACTGGATTCAAATTGCCCTTTTCAAAGGCACAATTCTATATATTGTCAGGGGTGAGGAAGAGACAATAGCCCACGCGCTGTGCAAATCATACAGTTTACGTTTTTGTGCCAAGTGTTGTGTCCCAAATACATCATCTCATTTGTGAAATGTTGATGCACATAACACATTTTGATATCATAGTTTTGTCAGTCTTGGAGGGGGGTGCATTTTCCACTAATTTAGAAAAAGATGTAAGCATTGTTTCCTTCATCGTGGATGTTTTGAAATATGTAGAATACATACAGATGTACTACATAAGAAATTGAATGTTTGAAAGTTGAAGCAGCATGTGAAAAATTTGATTTGAATCTCTTCAGGAGTAATGTATGTTTATGCAAAGCACTATTTTCTGATTAATTCCACTCCGTTGGTTACCTGGCTTTAATTTGAAAATTTACTAACATCTACAGGTATAACTGCCCACATTACCTGTGTTCTTTAGGTATATTTAGGTTCTGAATTCTGTTTGTCTTAATACTCAGATTTTTTTTTAACAGAGTGTTGTCCACTTCCAGGTGAAATATCATTCCGGTTAGTTTAGAATATATAACAGTGATCCATTTAGGTTTTTAAGAGCCCTGGTGGTACAATGATTAAAATATAGTATTTCAGGCACTACCTGGAGTTCGATTCTCACCGGCTCAAGATTGACTCAGCCTTCTGTTCTTCCAAGGTTGATAAAATGAGGACCCAGGTTGTTGGGGGCAATATGCAAATAATGCTTAGAAATTGTAAACCACAGAGAGAGTGCTGTAAAGTGCTATGGGGCGGTGTGTAAGCCTAAATGCTATTGCTGTCCTACTTTACACATGTAATGTTGTGAGATTAAATGATACTGAATTGTTTTTCTTTTCTCCAAACCCGTACTTAGAACAACATCAAGTAAAAATGTTGTAGGAAACATTTTCCTCACCGTGGTTACCAGTGAATAATTTTTCATGTTTTGATCCCTTTCATTTTAAATAACTGGGCGAATTTACCTCAGTGGTTTTGTTTTGCTCTGTTTAATTTCATTTCCTTCATGCTCCGTGTGCATGTGGTTAAACTGCCTGGGAAAAAAGTGTCTTCAGGATATGCTCTTAGCCATTGCATGTAAGCAATTATGTATAATGGATACTCTCTGGATTTTAGATGGCCTTGATAGCTTCAGTGCCACATTGTGTGACCCCAATTGGGACAAAAGAGCTGATTAGAATGTGGGCGTGGTCACTCAGCATTAACTTAAAGAGAAATATTTAGGCTTGTTCAATTGATATTTAGCAACTAGCAGCTATATTAAAGGATGTGTTCAGCTTTTTATATTAGTGTCGTGAGGAGACATCTGTCACTCAAAAAAGGGAAGGGTTACTCCTAACATTGATTGACTAGAGTCATCCTGTGGGAAAGCATGCTAACTTATTTTAAACTATGGGTGACCCTTGCCTCCTTTTTTTTGTGAGCAATAAAGGCATAAGGGGGGGGGCAAAGAGGGTTTAGCAGAACCCCCACAGCTATCTGCACCCTTCGTTGGTAGAAGTGGCTTTCACTTGAACTTGCATTTGACAAGCGTGTTCTGTCTCATTCAGAAGGATCCTTCAAAGGCAACTAATTGAAATGCTTGCACGGCACCCCTTCATTCCTTTTCCAAGTCTTTCCCGCCAGGCACATGCCCCCAGGTTTGCTTAAACTTCAGGGCAAGTAGCATTCACGGTTAATGAGGGTCGGGGTGGGGGAAAGGAACAGACCATGCAGATTTGCCTTTTTTCAACAAAAAAAAAAGTCTGTGGGAAAGGGACTTTTAAGTTCCCCTATCCAAGCCCTTGTGCCAATGTCTGAGAATCTGGTAGCGCTAATAAAGAAGCCGGCTGGTGTTCCCTGCCAAACTTTTTGTTGCACACTTGTTAGAAATTCTTTTTGTCTTTTCTAGTCCTTGACTTCATGAAATGAAACACAAATCAGGTCCCCAGAATGAAAGGTTGCATGTCTGCCTTGTGGCATTTGGAATGAAACTATTCACTGCCTGGGTGACTACAAATAGAAAGCCAGTAGCTGCCTAATTCTCCACTTTGAGGTTCTTGCAAAGAAGCCCTCTTTTCTGATGAAGGGTGACTTTTGAAAGAAAACTTGGCAAGGCATTCTTATCCTTGCACTTCTAGGTAGGGCAGTGTTTTCTCTAACAAAGGTGTATTCTTGGACCCATAGCAAGATATATCATCTCATCTGTAGAATTGCATGTGAAATTTGAATGCAGAACAAACACCATTATTTCTGCATCCTGAAAGATTTCTTTGGCTTTCCTCCAACCGTCGGCTCCTTTTTAACTTGTATTCATTCTTCTCCTTTTTAACTTGTATTCATTCTTCGGCAAGAAGACTAAATTAGTGGTGCAGAGGGGTGATTCTCCCCCCCCCCTAAATTCTGAGAGACAGAACAAGAATTGTGATTGTTGTTTTTTTTGAAAGCACGATAAAAGATTTTATTCTTCCAACGGACTTCTGAAGTTGCCAACGTAAAAATCCAATAGCTTACTGTTGCAGTTCTTCAGGCAATTTGTTTGGTTGATTTGGCCATTATGAATGCCTAAAATGCTGTGTTGTCCTTTTATGCAAAGCGCTGTCAGCCGTCTTTCTCCTCCCCTTCTAGTCCTTTCTAAAGAAACGGGGAGGAGGAAGAGAGAAAGGGAGTTTCTGCCATACTTCCAATAGTTTGGATGGACATGCATGAGCAAAAGTGGTCAATAAATCATCTGCCTGAGCAGGCACTTTCTAAAACTGTCCCACGTCACTATTGTTTCTGAGTTGTGAAAGCAGGAATTGAAGTCCACTTTGAAGTTTTCTGTGGGATTAATTGCAGTCTGAACAGTTTTTGTTACGTATTTTTTTGGTTGCTTATTACGAAGGCGTAGTTTGTACTCTACTGTAGACGTTATTGTTTCTACGACTCATATTTGTTACTGCTGATCATAATTAATTTTTAAAATTTGATTCTGCCTACCCTTTCCTTTAAAAAAAATAGGTCCAATTCTTAAAGATGATTCTAAGTTTTGCACTCAGTCTGCTAAAGGAAAGAGTGGAAAACATTTTAACCTAAATTTTGTTATTCCCATGCCTCAAATAGAAGTCTTGTATTTTTCTCTCCCCTCCCTCCAGTTCCTTTGTTGCTTGAACATTTGCATGAGAAAACAGTGCAAGGGGCAATGTTAATTTTCAATTGATGCCACCAACTTTTTAATCTACTTTTCAGTTTTTATGATGAGTCCTTGTTATGTCTGCATGCTGATTTCATTGTGATGGTCCATATGTTTTGCTTGTCACTGTTTATGGTAAGGCTTCCTTCACCTAAGAGCACCCTGCTGCCCTTTTGCATTGGCTGTGCCTAGAGGTAGCCCTGCTCTTTTCCCTTTCTAACTAACTTTCCCTTGGGAGCCTGTTGTGAACTATTGAACACATTGACTCTTTTGTCAGTTTTCATCTTGCTTTAATCTTGGGTGCTTTTGTCCAATACTCCCAATTTTACAAGAATGTTGTAAACACTGTCCATCCATAGATGTAAAATTTGTCTTCCATTACTCACAGCTTTGTTCTGTTTATGATGGCTAGATATTTTTCTTAAAATTTCCTCTTAGTTAAATTCACTTCATGGTTATATCAGCATATGTATTTGGTCTTGGCGAATTTCCTCTGGACACATTGATATTTTCGTTTACCAAAGATCATCATCGTATATTTTGCTAAAGAATAATTGCTTTCTAGCTATAAATAGCTGCACTTTCATATTAAAATATTGTTATTGTATTATTTGCTATTCAGGACTAGCTGACAGAAAATTAATATTTACTAGTATTCATTTCCACCAGGTAAAACATATTTTTTTAGCAAATGATACAATTCTTATTTTAATTTACAGAACTGTCTAAATAACTTTGCACATTTCCTGCAACAGTTTCCCATAAAAACATCATCCTTTAAGTATAATCTATGTGCAGATCAATCACGTACAAGTTAGAAATAGAAAATATTATAGTGTTGATTGTTGCTAATAACAGAATGTTCCATATTAGTTTATTTATACTTAACACTACTACACTACGATAGTAACATTACTACATTTATATAGAATGTCTAGATGTAAACAAATGAATTCATAACCTTATCCTGCATTCATTTAAGTCAGTCTTTTACAATTTGTTCTCCATATAGATGATTTATACTACAATTCTATTATCCAGAGACAGCATGAGGGATTCTGATAATGCCTTTCATATCTTAGGCATGAAAGCCAGCTGGGTGACTTTGGGCCAGTCACACTCCCTTAGTCCAACCCACCTCACAGGGTTGTTGTTGTGGAGAAAATAGGAATATTAGTATGTTTCCTACCTTGAGTTGTATATAAAAACAAAGGTGGGATAAAAATCAAATAAGTTAATACTATCTGCATTTGAAATACTACATTTAATCTAAAGTCAAATATTGCTCAGATTATTAAATGAAACCTAAGTCTGTACATTTTCTCTTCGATATAAAACAAATTGAGGATTAAATAATAAAATATTTTGTTCTAATTTTCAACCAAGGTTAGTTTGATGTAGAAGGCAGAAAATTCAAATTCACAATGGGCAGGTTTTTTATGGAATTGTTTTGCTTGTTGATCCATCCAATAACCTTTTTACAACTGTTTTTCTCTTAACAGTTTTCAGATAAGGAAATTAAAAACAACCTCACCCCACCTTGTGCAAAAGAGCTTTTGACAAATTGGGAGGGAGAAACCTGATTGCAGGTAGCTTCAGGCCTCTGTCCTAGCTCATACTATAAATTAAATCACTCTTCTAAATTTCAGATAAAATTATCCAGAGTGGGGATTAGTCAGGCATTCTTCTGTCCTAAGAAATGTTCTTTGGGGTTTTCCCCCCAAATCAAAACTACTATTTTTAATCACGTTCCAGTCTGTAAACACTAAATGAGAACTTGCTGAAATGGGCATAATTTTACAACATGCATTTTAGTAAGGGGATAAGTCACCTGCTCCTTGAGGGAATCATGGAGCCCCCTGCTTATTCGATGTTTTATAAGCCACCTGACATAACAAAACCCATCTCTGAAGACAGTCTATAAAAATTCCAAAGAAGTAAAAACAGAACTGGACAAATGGTAGAGTCATTAAACATACAAGGATTTAAGGATAAGAAGCGTGACAGAATAATAAAGACGGACAAGACACTCTAGCATATGGTTTGTACGCTGAAGCCAGGAGAAGGGAGGAAAAAAGTTTGCAGGACAAGAATAAAATTAAATGTATCCACCCAACGTTAAGAACACCTGAATAAAGTTCAGAATATCTAAATACAGTTAAGGTTGTATAATATTATTCTGTAATGTAATATTTAATCTTTAAACCACTGCAAAGTGAATTTTAACAATGCTATGATGTAGTCTAGAAGCAAGTCTGGAGTATACCTGCTTTGGGAAGGCTGATTTTATCTTCCATCCAATATTGCTGTTTTGGATAGCTAATCCTGACATTAAAAATTCCAAATGGCAAGATAATATCAGCATAGTAAGTCTCTGTACTTACTATGTCAGTGAAATTCAGAGTTATCATGCTCTTAGAGAATGCATCTCCTGTCAGGAATAAATATTCTTGTTTCCATTCTTTGCCTGTGAGTGAATCAGGGCCACTTGGCAGACTCTTGTTAAAAGACCAGAGGTTGACCTAGATGAGATCATTTTTCTGACCTGGCAGACATATATGAATTCCTTGGGTTATGTAGGTGTATGTCTCCAAATGCACATTCCAGTGTGGGTGGTCTGTCCATTTTTCATTGCTACAGTGGAATGCATACTTGGATATCTGTCCAAATGAGGCATCATGGTACTTATAGCTGCATCCCAAGGGTGCCAAGATGGGGAATGCTCTAAGGGCTATGCTATATGGGAAAGCATGACTATATAGTTCAACAACGTAAAGAGAATGCCAGTTTGAAGAACGCTTTTACATTTAAGAGATGCATTCTGCAGCCATTTCCTCTTTCTCTTTTTTTTCCTAGTCTTTTTCTCACACCTTCCCCCAATACCACATATAGGGTGTCTAAATTTATTTATTTCATCAATTTATATAGCTACCTATCTGACAGATGTGATAGTTCGTGGCTAACAAAAGGTAAAAGCATTCAAATTATTATGGTTTGTCATACAGTCAGTCAGATGTTCGAACAGGAGTTCGTATTTTTATCCACCTATCGAGTTCTTCCCAAGGACCTGGTAGTTAGGCAGATGTTGAGGTATCATCGCAAGATCTAAGCTGTCCAACTAAAGCTGCCTTTTGCAATTGATTGAAGGTAGTTTTGTCGATGCCAATGGTATTCCAATAGTGTTCCAGTTGTTTTAGGATTACACCCAAGCAGCCTATATTATTATGAAGTAAAAACCAATAGTAGTTAAGCCCAAAGAGAACAACCAATAAAAGTTTTTTAACAGGCCATCTAACCTCCAGAACCTCAGGCCCTGGAGCTTATGAAAGACTAGCAGAATAGGAATGCTGTCTTGGAGCACATTGCAGTAATCCACCTTGGGAGGTGACTATGGCATAAATAAACATAAGCAGTACCTCCCAGTCCAGCAATGAGCATAATTAGTATGCAAAGTGAAATTATGCAGAAATTCTCCTGGCCATGGCTGCCACTGATACTTCAATATTTATGAACGATGTGTCTTGGGTTTAAATGAGGCAATTACTTAATACGTCTCCAGATATTTGGCAAGCATAATTTACTTGTGTAGCCCAAGGCAATGAAAGTCCCTGGTCTGTATTAATTAAGGGTGGGGAGAATTACATGCATTGATCTTTAATTAGTCAATGGAGCATAGTTTGCAGATTCTTGTTGGATATTAATAGAAGTACGTGTTGGGGGATGTGGGTAAGGGAAGAGAAAAATTGATGTGTAATTGAGCTTGCTTCTGATAATTCATTTTAACACACAATTCCGGCTTGATGCAGTTGCTGCGCGTCACTTATACTTGCTGATCTTTTTCACCTGCATGTAAGTAACACTTGCTTTGGCTTGCTGCACTGTTGTTTTGAATTGCAACAAGAGCAACACAATCGAATGTGAGATATGATTGATATTTATGACTTTGTTTTTAAAAGCTTTTGAGTCTTTATTAATGAGGCAGAGGAGGAAGGCTAACAGCAGAGACAAAATGAGGCCACATTTTGGATAGGTTACAGATGTTCTGAATTTGGCAGAATAGTTTTTTTTAATATAGGACATTTGTTGTTTTGCCAATAGCTTGATTCTACATACAGGCTATACAAGCTATACATTTTTGGTAGACCTTTCCTTTTTCATTACACATATAGAGAGTTTATTCCCGGTAAAGTATTTAAGTTAGAGCGAACGAGCTGAAAAGAGTACTTTGAAAGATGATTGCTGGAAATTAATAATAATTCAATGGCAAGATTGTGGAAATCAGTTGAACCCTGTTGGCAATAAAGCTTCGATGCAATTTGAGAGACATGTCAAAAAATCTCTGGTAGTATCCTTACATTCTATAATATTGAATTTCACAAAAGGACAGAAAACCCAGTGAAAGAAAGCAGCTTGTTAAATTAGTTTCTTTCTCTCTCATTATTTCCCCACCCTTCTTACTCCTGCCATATATATACTTGTTTTATCCATCAGCTTCTTCTACTTTTAAAAAACATATTATACTGGTAACATTTAGATAACAGCTTTTCCAAATTATCAGGAGTGGAAGAACAACCAGTCTAGCCAATTGTTTTTCTTTAGAACATATGAATCATTGTTCTTAATACGGTATTTCCTTTAGGGGGTGTACACAAAAGAGGAAAATGCAATCTTAATAAAAATTGATATATTCAGAACATTCTGGCATAATTTTCTGGGTGTTGTATGGAACAAAACATTTCTCCACTGTCCTATATTTGCATGGGACAAGCCCATAGAATGCAGTGAAAATGTTAAATGAGTATTTTGCTCTATTGTTTTTCATCCTAGGACCACGAAAGTTATTGCATAGGTGTCAGTCCATGTCAAACCCCCCTCTAAACTTTTTTTTTTAAAAGTACAACAGGAAAAATGGAAGCAATACTTAAACATCCTTTTGGAACTTCTTCCTGCAGAAGTAACCACAAAGTTTATGCTCAAAGATGCAATAGCATTGAATGTATTTTAACTCAGCCCATGAACAGAAAAGATTAATTCTCTCTTTGCAAAGGTCAAAGAAAGCAAGATAGTTTTTGTATTTTGCAACCAAAAACCCAGTAGCATAGCAATTTGTAATAGGATTTTATTACAAGTGTTAAAGATTAAGGATTTTAAATGTGCTTTTTTAAATTTAGCAACAGCTGAAAAACAAAATACAACACACTTAGACATACATAGCAAATAAGGAACATTTTGTATTATAAATCCATTAATTCTATGCTAAATATTTTAAAATGTAAAATGAAACGTAGACCTGGGCAAACCAGAGGGTTTTTTTCCTTACTTCTAAAACTCTTTAGGCTTAAATGACTTTCCTTCATTGCTATCCTTACTTCCTTTCAGTGATTTCTGCCCACTGGTAGAAGAGGCTTTTTTAATGGCTAATGCACTCTATAGAGTTTTGTCCTGGTATTTCTACCTCAAAATTTATTGAACTTGGAATGGTTTGAGTATGCTCAATTTTTCTTTTGAAGGGAAGAGAGATTGTGTTGTTTTTCCTCCTAATAGAGTTTTCAAAAATTAAGCAAGTAACATCATGTGGTATTGTAAAAACAACAACAATAACAACAAAATAATGACGTGATGATGTTTTGCGCTGTTACTATGATCTGTATGAACACTTGGTAAATATGGATGATCTAATAAGTCTGCAGCTTTTTTTCCTTTGGAGAAATGACTTTACAAATGAGCATATACAAATTCTTTTTACTTGGGCCAGTGAGAACCCACTTCAGATGAGAGGGGCACTTTCCCTAATATTTTGGAGTTCATTAACATGGGAAGTAAGTCTTTAAACATGCTGTAGGTAAAACTTAAATGATTGTCTCAAAAAGATTCTTCATATGAGGTCATTCAGAAGAGATATTTTTATCCAATTATATCCTAAAGTTCTGAATAAGCATAAAGAAAAAGATAGTCAAGCAATTTATTACTTTTCCTCAAATCCCTACAGCTGTTAAGACAGTGGCTTGCACTTCTGAACATATGAGTAACCTTAAAATACTTCTCTGTGGTTTTTAAAGATGTCACCAGAGTAGATGGGTATACTAAATTGTAATGCAAACAGATGTAGTTGAGAAGACCAAGCATAATCTTCATTATTGAAGATTATTGAATTTTGCCAAATTCTGGATAGACAAAATATACCATATGATTATACACTTTCTTTAATTGGGAATATTTCCTACTTTTGATTTTTGTGGAATATAATTTGAAATCTCAGTTGATAAATATGTTCTTCTCCATTTCTGTAGAACAATGTATGAATATAACCCATATTACAACCATGGTCTAAAATTTAAATCACATAAATGTGTGAATAAAATATAATTAATAAGCTGCGTTACACACACACCTACTCCTTGACTTACAGCCATTCATTTGAAGTTACAACAGCATTGAAAATAATTAACTTACAACTGTTTTTCATGACCATTACAGCATCCCTATGATCACGTGATCAAAAGTCGGATGCTTGGCAACTGGCATGTATTTATGATGGTTGCAGTGTCCTGGGGTCATGTGATCACGTTTTCCAACCTTCTGACAAGCAATATTCACTTAACCACTGTGTTACTAATTTAACAATTGCACTTAACAACTGTGGCAAAAAAGGGAGTAAAATGGGGCAAAACTCACTTAACAACTGTCTTGCTTAGCAATGGAAATTTTGGGCTCAATTGTGATAGTAATTCAATGATTACCTGTACCACACTTTTCGAAGAGTTGCATAATATTGACCAGTTCTCCACATTTTCTTGGAAAAGTTATCAAGCCTTTTGATAAAGGAAAACTTGCCTCGATCTATGATTTGTCAGGGATTGTAAAAATCAGTGTAACAAAGCAGTTTTCTACCTTACTGCTGCCTGGCAGCCCCAAGGCTGCTTCATGCTTATAAGCCTGACCCTTGGGTGATATGGAAAAAAGCCAAGCCACACATTAGTGCACATGCGGCAGATATTAACATGCTTTGACAGAAGGAAAACTTTCATAACGAATTAGACCTTGATTTGGAGAAGTCCTCAGGGTTGAAATCTGTTTGGAATATCTGAGAAGCTAGTGCTAAAATAATTGTAGCTTAATTTCAGATTGTGTTTTTAAATTGCACCAGACCAAGTCTCACTTGTCAAAATTTTAAAAAAGCTTCTGTTAAGATTTTTCTTCAACCCCATGCAAAAGGAAATGTAATAGATATTTGTTTTTGTTAGGTTTGTGGTTTATTAACATAATTACAAAGAGGCAGCGATTGAAGTTTTTTGTTTTATAAATCTGTTGTGGTTCACAGTTGCCTCCGCAGCTGGTAAATATTCTGTTCTCAATGCATCCTATACACATTGGAGACCAGATTGTGTGGGAATTTATAGAGTAAAAAGAAGGATGTAAACTGTGTGTGGGGGGGGGGAGATCCCTGATGATCTTCTAAGTAGGACCCATGCTTATGATTTTCAAGATCAGTGAAAGTTGGCTAAGTCCTACAGCCTTCTGCGCTTCAAGATCAATAGTTGAGAATTAAAATTGGCTAGGGCTTTATTACAATTTATAATAATTGCCTAAATGGTAGATCAGAATCTACTGATAAGTTTATGGATGATTTACAAATTTCTCATTCCCGTGTGATTAATAATAATATTAGCTGGCTATTAGAATTAAGGAAAACTAGAAATATTTTTGTTTCAAGAAATTAGGAGTTTGGTTCCTGTGTTTGAAACAGATTGCAGGACTGATCACATGTTAAAAAGAAGCATTTTGCAGGGATATCTATTCGTGAGTCTGATGTTCCAATCAACCATGAACTTCATACAAAAAACAAAACAGCACTCATAATTTACCTCTGAGCTAGATATCTAACTTAAATGATAAATTAGATTAATCTCATAATCACTTCCATCAAGATAAATTTTTCATACAGAATTTTACTTTTTTGCTTGTTTACTATAGCTGAACTATATATACATATATTTATCTTTAACAGGTAATAAGTCTTGATGGAACCATGAGAAAAACGCTCATAGAAGATAAACTTCCTCATATATTTGGATTTACTTTACTTGGTGAATATATCTACTGGACAGATTGGCAGAGGCGAAGTATTGAAAGGGTTCACAAGAAGGCGGCAAGTCGGGACATTATCATTGATCAGTTGCCGGATTTAATGGGTCTTAAAGCAACAAGTGTCACCAGAGCAGAGGGTAAGTGAGGGCATTGCCCAATGGTTTGGACCATGCTCCACTGCTCATGTTTGCAGTGAAAACAATGGCGAGTTTCTTGGAAGAGTTGCTTAATAGGAAGTGTAACCAGTATTAAGATTAATTATAAAAATTGGGGTCCTTCTTGGAGATCCACTTTCTGATAGGTAAAGGGGTCTGAGAACTTGCATGCCAGTTGTTCTCAGTTATCTCTTTCTTATTTGGTGAAGTAACCCATTGGTTGGTGAGTAGGAGAGTGGCCGGTCTCCTTTTCAGTTAGTTACATGCTCCTGTTGGAGCTGGGTTGCACCTGCATGTTATTTCAACTACCAAGAGTATTTCTTGACAGTGATGGAGAAAAAGGCATAACCAATGGACTCAGGGCCTTGTGTGTGAGATTGGATATTTTGTTGAAGGGGCTCAATTATTGGCATGATCCTCTTTCATCTTTGCAGTGTATCCATTCTCTAAGGGACTGGGGAACTCCAAAATGGTTGGAGAAATGCTGTAATGGGAATACAGCCACCTGGTTTGTTAAGGTCTTTGAATAGTGCTGATGTATTTCTATTTTGTTTCTTTTTCATGCTACCTAGGTCATTTTATGAGGTAAACATGAATAATTTATCATGTATTCTTACAAATGAGAAATAAGTATGATTATAGGGATGCATCAGTTGGGCTACAAAATATCCTCTGCACAATACCTTCTGTTATAAAAGGCACACATTATTAGCTACCAATCCCATTATGCTGTTTTGACCTATGTTTATATCCAGAGAAGCTTTTAGTTTAAGTATGGAGATATATAAAGAGAGCAGCCATTAATAATCTTCATGTCTGAAGATAGAAGGATCACACGGAAAATAACTATATCTTTTACACACATATTTATACAAAGTGAGTGAGAGAGAGGGGGGGGGGAGAGAGAGAGAGAGAGAGAGAGTGTGTGTGAATATATACACTTGAAAGCTTGGCTCCTGATTTATGTGTATGTGCATCCATTACGTTTCCCTAATTGGGGCTTTAGATATTTTTCTATTCCTTAATTCATTTCACTATGTTCTCTTAAGATTCACTCACACTTTTTAAAATTTCCTCATTGCAATGTTTAACCATACTGACTCGGGGAACATTTTCTAAAAATGTTTATTAGCTGCTATTCCCAGACAACAAGCATCTGGGATGAGCTGAAGTTTGTGGTATAAACTACAAGACAAAATAGTGCAATGGTTGGGAATTTATTACTCGGACATGGAGAACATTTAGAAGTCTCCACAGGTTTTAACACCTAAGTGCACAAAGAAATTCATGATATTCCAAAAGTTTATTGTGAAAAGAAGGAATGTTTTATTCTTTCATTAATGTTAAATGGAACTTTGCCATAAAAATCAATTACGTTTAATTGAAATTTTGTGATTCTTCTAAATAACCTTTGCTTTGAAACTGCAACAATAACACCATTATCATAATGCTAAATTATTAGCTTTATAAAGATACATTTTCACTTAATCCCATGAAATCTTGTTGAGTTTCACACATTTTCACACTCCAAAGTATGTGTAGAGAGTTACCCAAGCAGCTAGCATCTGTTCATCATCCAGATGCTGAATCATTATTACAACTGCTTGTCATATCTTACTGAGTCATATTTGCTGCCTATAGGAAATCTATATAGATTTAATTTCAGAAATTGTCATATTTGGAATTATCATGTTCACAAAGTGGGCCAATAATTATTACTGCATTTTTCAGTCTATAAGACGCACTCCCCCAAAAAATGGGTAGAAATGTTTGTGCATCTT
>JANHJO010006247.1:122010-135291 GCA_032468235.1 Pseudoxyrhopus heterurus | reverse complement strand
TGGGTTCTCATTTTACCGACCTCAGAAGGATGGAAGGCTGAGTCAACCTTGAGCCTGGTGGGATTCGATCAGCCAAATTGCTGATCTGCAATACTGTGTTCTAATCACTTGAGCCACCACAGCTCCCTATATAGCAGCTTTGGATAAAGAATACTTTCTTTTTCTAATAAAACTGCTCCAGTTGTCAGCTTTGTACAGTTTGAGTGGTGGAATCTTCGAACTGGGAAATAAGGTTTCATGATTGGACTTAACATGGACATGCATTTTTAGACTGCTCAGAAAAACATACCAAAGACCCCAGTATGAGGGATCCTTGGTGCTCTCTCTACTTGGTTGATTCATTACCTAAGCTAGGTAACATCATTAGATCTAGTAAGGAGTGGAGTTTACTTTCAGTTTATATTCTAGTGGCTTGCCCTTCCAGTGTGGGTGGAGGTCTTGGAGATTCTTTGGTTGGGCTGTTTACTGTTAGCTTCTTTGGCAGTTCCTTGAATGAGAAATATTGTTTACATCTTGATTTTTAGTCTGATATTAATGTTGGTGTTAATCTATGCTCATCTGGGTGTTGATTGCTGTTGGGGAGGTGTTTGGGGGTCCTTTTGTTCCCTTTTTGGCATACTGATGATCTCTTTTGCACCGTATGTAGATGTTGTCTATGTGTCTGTTGATGGTTAATTTGCTGCAGATAAAAGGAAGTGGAAAGTCTCCAACTTCTGTCCTTTCCTAGCCAGCAGAATTTTTCTACAATGCTATTAATGTGTTTTTTGTATTTTAGGCCTTATCTTATCAGAGGGATTGCTCCACCAACTACCCCCTGCAGCACAGATGTATGTGACAGTGACTACACCACAAGCCGGTGGAAAGCCAACAAATACTACATCGATTTAAACTCAGACTCAGATCCTTATCCACCTCCTCCTACTCCTCGCAGCCAGTACATGTCAGCAGAGGAAAGCTGCCCACCATCTCCAGCTACCGAGCGGAGCTACTTCCACCTCTATCCCCCTCCTCCATCTCCTTGTACAGATTCTTCATGATTTTAACAGAAGGGACTTGTCTTTTTCTGTACATATGTTTTTAAATATGAACAAAAGATTTTAAATATATTTTATGATCTAAAATGGGGTGGGAACTTATAAAAATGTGAATAAAAATGAATGGGCCTGGGCTGTGAAAATTGTACAGCAAAGTGATATTTATGTTGATTTTTTTTTAATTTAATAATCCATTCTTTTGTGCCATAATTTGCCTTTGCATTGAAGTTGCAACATTTAAATTGACCTCCAAAGGAGGTGAGAAGCAGAAAATAATATGCTTGGAACATTTTGAAATCATCTTTTGGTACAATAAAGGGGAAATGTGCCAAGCTATTTTAAGTAATGTAAAAGGCAAGAAGAAGTATGTATGAATGAATGAATGAATGATGATGTTATTTGAAATACACACAAGGGAAATTCTTGTGGGTATGTGTATCTGTGTCTGTGTGTATGGATTAATACTTGATCCTTGGTACTTAACCACAAAAATGGGCTTCCTATGCTTTCTTTTGTTTTATTCCATCATTCACTTTTCAAAAGAGTCAGTACATTAAAAAAAAGTGAACTTCTAGAATATGTGTTAGATTTATTACATTATTCATCATGAACTACTACTCCCCAATTTAAAATATGCATTCAGTCCTATTGGATGCATCACACTTCTATTACAAGTCTGTTAAATTCAAGGTGCATTGCTTCATGTTTTATCTTTCTCTAAAGCCCCCAGTACAGCTCAGGAGGTTTGGAGGTGAGAGGAGGGAAGAAAGGAGGTGGTGCTCATGATAGAAATGAAAAGTGGAAAAAAAGAATGAATCAACTTTCTGAAAGATTAAAATAGTTTAGAAAAATGAAATCCCTCGAAGTCTCTTTTTCTCTCACATCCAGTGAAAATTTCTAAAAAAAAAAAAAAATCTATAAAAATTAAAAACGGTTTATAAAGAGTTCACTGAATAGCAAAACTATGTGCAATCTCCAAATGGATGCATTTGGATATTTCTTGAATAGGCGTCTACCGAGGCCTCTGGTTTTCTCATTTTAAAACATAACATACACTGCCACCATATTTCCCACTGGGCAAAAATCCAAATTTTACCCTCTCTAACCTTCTATATATAATATTAGAGAGAGAGAGAGCACAGGAGTAAGGATCCGCATAATCAGATATAGAATTCAGTAAAAGATCATTTTATTTGGAACAAAACCCAGAAAGAAAGGTGCTTTTCATCACGGGTCAGGAAGAAAATGAGCAATACGTCTTGCATTACTGACTCTGCTTGTACTTTGGTTTGATTGCCTCACACAGAATGTTTGAAAGCTTGTAGGATTAGGAGACTGTGATGTGAACAAATAATGAAATATGTTGGAAAAAGAGGGAAGAGCCAAAATTACAGTATGTTTTAACAGCTGCATAACAGCAGGTGCAGCCGGCTTTTGACAGTCATAGAATCATTGACAAAGATGAAAATTATTGTTTTTTTATGTTTATAGCTGGGTTTTACCAAGTATTTCTGGCCAAGTGTGAGGTGAGACTCCTCCAACCCCTGGCCAGTTTTTCCAAGCTTATTAATAAGATGGATGTTGATCTCTGTTATTTCTGAATATGTTCCCATTAGTCTATTCCTAATTGTTTGGATATGGTGGTTTAATTCTGAGGACGTGCAGTTACGATCTTTGAGTACAGGAGAATTCTGATCTCTCAAGAAACTTGTATTTTGCAGTCATGCCATTTTACTTTCCAAGTTTAATATGGGAGATAAAAAAATTAGAATTAATTATTTGTATGCAAAAATATCCTACCTGAATACTTTGGGGAGGTCAAAGTTGTTTGGGTGTATTGCCTGTGTGTCTAGCATAAAAATAATCCATAATAATGAATCTAGAGTACTCAGCTCAAAAATCATAACAACATTCCATACTAATTTTAAATCATAGTAACATACTTTTTTTTAAAAAAAAAACAATCCTTAGTAACTCAAATTGGGTGGAAAGGTAATAAAGCCAGTTTTTTGTAATTCTAGGGTTCCATTTCTAGCTTGGTTACAGATAAAGCTTGTATGTGTGTGTGCACACACACATCCATAGTTGTCGAGAGATTTGCATCCACTAATTTGTTTTATAATTGCTTTTAACCTTTTGTCTAGCGTTTATAAAAAGATACCCTTTAATTTTTAACATTACATGCTTTGATTTACCATTGCCAGGTTTCTCTTGTCTAAAATGCATTGCACATTAAAATTTGAATGAATAGTTTATCTTTTAAAAGCAAAATAAACAACCATTGGTAATATTAACCTGCTTGCTGAAAAAATTATGCTATATTCAATGGTGAATTGGATACTCTAAGCAGTGAAAAAATAACTAATGCTACTGATGTGAACAGAGTACTATAATACGGCTAGAATACTAAATATTTTTGCTTGCTTATTGTAAATTTATGTTAATCAGGAAAATTAAATATTCTGCTTTCTTGATTAACATGTTAATTGGGAAACATCCCACCAAATTCAAATAAATTATCAAATCTGCACAACTGGAGTTGTAGAATTGAGTGAAATCAGAAATATCTTACGAAGAAATAATTGTCACATTTTCATTACTCTCATACTCATATTTCTCTCTCTCTCTAATCCATAATTTTTGCTAAAATATCTGATTTCAGTAGTACTCTGGGCTATGATATTGTCCATTTCTTTTTTGACCTAGGTAGGTCTCAATGAATCACATAAAAAACTGCACCATGAGCTTGGTTGTTTGCTTGCAGACGATTCATTACAAGGAGAAAACCACATTCCCACCAACACTGGCAGGGCAAGCTACTGTATATAAACAGAGAGCAAACCCCACACTTAAACTAGCACTGATAATATTATCTAGTCTGATAATGAAACATCTGCAAGTAAACAATCATGCTCGGAGAGCACAAAGGACTTCACAATTCAGTTAACTTCTGTTGGAAAAAAGATATAGTTTACCAAATCAGTGCGGATATTGATTCTAATTTTAACAAACTAATTTGAAATGATACCACGCAAACTGTTGATTATAATTTTGGCTTTCAAGAGCCCTCCTAGTTTGGGATCATTGGCCATGTTGCCAAAGAGTTACGAATGATATCAAACTGGGGATAGCTAGTTAACTGACATGCTTTGGGTCTCATTTTTTAAGCCATAGTTTGCTTTACTGTGATTGAATAAACTACAGTTGCTAGGTTTATGCTAGACCAGAACCAAATCATGTTATGACTTAGCCCCATGAGTATGAACCCTATCTTTATATTCTAAATACAATACATGTGAATATATGTAACTGATTGGCTTTATTAAAATTTAAGGAGCAAGTAACTCTTGTTTGGGTCTAGCCATAATGCAGTGTCAAAAGTTAACTTTCTTATATTGGCTTTTCATTGGTTAATGGCTGTGTGTGGCATGTCACTATCCTAAGGAAATTGTTTTGAATGTTTTATCTCTTCAAAAGTGATTGTTAATGTTGGTGAAATCTTAAGTAGCATATCTCTTCCAGCCAGATTGGGTTTTACTGTGTAGAAAGATATCAGATTGGATACCTAATCCATGTAACTGATGTTTGTTTGGGTCCACTTAGATCCATCTTCATGAACATTATTTTTTAGAATCCATAATTCACTGAAAGTAGTTATTGAACTGGACCTGAGAGTGAGCTTGCTCTTAGCAATTAACCCGTTAGGACAATTAAGCTTTTTTGAAAGGAAATGCTGGTCTTAACATAAAAACATACCAAAAGTCTTCGTCTGAAAAGTATTTAAAGCACCTTTAGTTATGGAGCTCAGTTCCCTGGAAGCTTCCTTTGCCAATTTTATGTGTGGATGTAGGTGAGTGGTGTATTGGATGGAAAGCAGAGTGTGGTATCAAATTTAATTTGTAAAATAATATTCGTTGAAAATATTATGTAAATAATGTAATTGAGCTATTTGCAATTAGGGGAAAAACTATCAATTTTATTAAAATAATGAATAAGAACTATTGGGCCTGGATTAAAATGGAGCAAAATTAGGCTTGCCAAGCTACAAACCTATGACTCCTTTATTTTTGAGCCTATTGAGCTCAGCTAGAGGAAAAGTCAGCTAACAGCTTTTCCAACGTCTTCCCCCCCCTTTCAGGGCCCATTATATATCTACTTTTTGTGTTGTGGAATACACATTTCACTTCTCACATTAAATCATAGATTCTTTAATAAACTGTAGGTGGCTGATTTTACAGAACACTAAGCTATAAACTATTATTTAACAAACCAGAATGGTTCGCCCACTGCAGTAAACCAAACCCAATTATCTTAAGGGCTACTGCAGTATGTGAACTTTCCCACAGGATCTACTTGGTCATTGCACTAAGAATGAGGGAAGCAGAATAACAATTATGGAAAAGTGGAGAGGGGCAGAAAAACAGGAGAAGCAGTAGCTGGCTCATCCCAGTTTGATGGGAACATGAAAGTGGAGGATCATTGGATGCAACCTGGCAACTTACATTTTTAAGTGGGTTGTGTTTTACTGTTATGTACATAACTCGGAGGGCATTCTAATTAGAAATGAAACCCAGGCTGCTTTCTGTATTGTATCTAAGTATTTTGCAGTTGCTGCTAATGTAATGTAAATGTACATGAAAATATGCAGATATTGCCAAGAATTGTTATAATAGGCTCATGCTGATCTGTTTTATATTTATATTGTAAAGTGTATTCTGCAAACCTCCTAAATATTTTAGCTTTATATTCATATACCGTTTTGTAGACACAGTTTTGTCACACACCGAAAAAGTGCCTTTGGTCTTTTTAAACAGCCTAGCATATTGACTTGGGCAGATGATAACAAAGCCTTAAAAACAAAGCAACCTTTTACTCATTTGCTCCATTTGTTAGTTTTTCATCAAGCATGGTGTTGCAAATATGTATTGTGTTCAACTCATTCCAAGATAAGGCATTCACAAGATGGTGGGACTAAGCTTGTTTATATATGTTAATGCAACATCACTAATTATGTGATTTTACAGAGTTGTGCTTGGTTTTGTTTTTTTTTTAAGAAAATATTTCAGAGAAAACTGGGAGAGTTTTTTACCCAGAAATTACAAAATTGGGAGCTTTAAGACACCCAATGTGCTCCTTTTCACTTCACTGTTTATATTTTATGGATGCTAAATATGCTATTGGTATAAATTTTTGTAAAATTATGTAACAAAATCTCTGTTATTAAATTAGATTAATGTACTTTCCTAAGGACTGGAATTCCATTTAATTTTTACTATAATAATATTGACATTTATATCATCAGCACAAGCTTTACCAAAATCACTATTTTGAATATTAATTGGGCAGCTGAAAATAGCCTTTTCTCATATTAATCTCCAGTATACACCAGGATATGCAAAAGCCCCTTTGCAAAAGCCAACAGTAAAACAGAACCCAATACTTGTTTGTCTTTTTAATTTTATGGTAGTGAAAAAAGGATAGTTTTAATACGGTCGTACCCTTTAAAAAGAAGACAATTTTTGACTTTGCAACCTGTAGTTCCATGTAACTAACACTAGGCTTTTATTTTGGCTTCATTGTAAAATATCTAAACAAATGAGAATGAGGGTTTTAAATTTTAATTTAAATGTCTTGCTTTTAGAACTAAATTTTAACAACTTAGATCCATTGCTTTTCATTGCTTTCCAGTTTTATGCTTCTGAAGTTTAGATATAATGGAAGTGTAGGAATATGTTACATAAGCAGAAAGATGTACTGAAATTAGTAACATTATTTATTTGTTACCTCTGGAAAATATTTTATACCAATAACTTGGCTTTTACATTCCAGTTAAATACATTGAACCTCAGCAATTTGCATTGTGGTGCCCACTCCTTATATGTAACACCTAGAATTTTAGAATAATCTCCAAATTATGAAGGATATTTGAAATGAATAGTATCCTTTGCTGCAGCTCAAAATTGATCCAGAAAATTCGTTCTTTAAATTGTTCTTTCCTTTTTTTTTTTTATTTGTGCCTTTGACTCAGCAGTGACACTTAGCAATTGGCTGGACGAGTCCCTGCAGTTTCCTTGGCAAAGTTTTTCAGAAATGGCTTGCCATTGCCTCCTATCTGGGGCTGAGAGAATGACTGGCTCAAGGTCACCCAGATGGCTTCATGCCTAAAGCAGGATTAGAGCTCACAATCTCCTGGTTTCTAATATGCTGCTTTAAGCACTATGCCAAACTGTCTCCTTTAACTAACACATGGTGCTTAATTTTTCTTTGTGTAATTCTATACAAATCACCTGCACCAAGAAATATTTTAAAATTTTATTTATGAGATTTATATTCCACCTTTACTTGTACAACTCAAGGCATACATAATATTCCTTCATACTACCTACAACAATAACAGTGACTGGCCCATGGTCAGTCACCCAGCTTCTGTGCCTGAGGGAAGACTAGCAGTCTTTTTGTTTCACATCAAGCAAATTTAATACAATTTATTGCATATTGAACATTTTAAAATAGTCTCTGAAAGCTTTAAAGCCATTGCCCAGAAAATATATACATTATTATTACCTTCTGCTACTGGAGAAGATACGTGTTACGCAGCCTCTGAGTCTATCTGGTTTGTGCTCAATGTATTTACAATTGAAAACAGATTCTAGACACTAATTATAGAATGCTAGGATGGGGTTTATGAATAACCAGCAACTTTTCTATGTCCAAAGAATTATACAGGAAGGTTTATGAAAATGAGCAGTGATTCTTAGGTAAATAAACAGAAAATTATTTCCCTCCTGTGTTTTATAGAATGACAACATAAATTTTTCTTACACCAGGCTGCTGAGTTCTGCTAATTTTAGGTAGTCATCTGTCACTGCTCACAGCCCTGTTGCTCATTATAAGAGCCCCAAATGACAAATAGGACAGGGTTGCTTAATATACTGTATGTATAAAACCACACAGTGGTTTCCATTACTGTAGTTTCTAGGCATTGGGTAGAGCCCAACAGATAAGTAATCTAGCTTCTCTCTCATAGATGACTTTTTACTCCCTTCCCTAATCTAGCTTATTATTTCTTTACCTCCTGGCCATTCTCTTTTATCAACTGAGGTAGTATCTATGCACTACCTATACATTGAGTGCTCTGACCCTGGTCTCCAGTGCTGGGAATGAATGGCAAGTGTGAGTGTGGGCAACCACCTTGTCTTGAATTTGGACTGATTTAGAAAATGCCTGGCAGGAATGGGCAACTTCTGATGGATCAGAGAACTGCAGGTGGCTAATTGGTGATGTGACAATTTAATCAGAAGGGGCATACCAGAAACAATATTGGCCGATGGAGGGTGGGTTAAGGGTAGAGAAAAAAATCAAGAGGTGAGACCAAACCTCTTTCATTTATATTATTTTAAAAAGAAACAATCCTCCAATATGGTCTGAGCTTTAGAAGGATCACTTGGAGCCTCTGGGTTGTTGTTTGAAGGACAGAGGTCCTACCTTTATTTTTGCAAACAAAGAGAAAAAAATGTGCTATTGAAAACTGGCCATTTTTGCAGCCAGATTCCAGCAACCTGAACAGAGGCAGCAAATGGACTGGAGGAGGGGGAGTGAGGGGGGGCACAATGGGTGCAAATACAGGTTCTGTTGACTTGATAGAGAAGATTAAAGATTCTGCTTTTTAAAAACAGTATTTTGGCTTCTTTACCTTCAGCAAAGGGATGGTCTGCCAAGCCAGTACTTTCTATGGCCATCCAGATTCAAGATTCATCATTTTGCTATGCTCTATTTGTTCCAATGACAGGAATGGCTGCACTTGATTAGCCAATAGGTTATTTTAAAAGTCAGATGTTTTCTGAAAACCAGTGTACCCTTAAATCTCTCTCAGCCCCTTTGCAAAAAAAATTTCACCTCTCATGTTAAGCTAGGGCTAGGCTATTGGCTGGATATATTTTGCTTGCAGGTTGTAGCTCTTTTCTATGCCATTTTATGGCATCTGGAAATAATTTTACTTGAGCGTGCCTTTTATCAGGAAACCTGCCAGTGTCTGTTCTGACCGTTGCCTGCAGACAGCCAAACTCTTTGGAACTGCCTGTTCTGCCTTGATCCAAGCATCCATTTTGGGTTTACTTTATCCTGTTCTTCCCAGCAAAAACAACTACTGAAGAAAAGAACTTCAGATCATCTACAGCTCCCTTCAGAGACCACACTGTGTATTCACGGCAGTGAAAAACTTATGATAGTGCTTTCTAATGAAAGCCATGTGAATTGTGATTTACAGCTAATTATTTGCTTTAATTTGCCAGCTGCTCTGCTCCCACCCTGATATGTTCATTAAATGTAGCCCCATCACCCATATCTATGATGACCCTGGGTCAATTTGGCTGGAACGGTAGGCCAGCCCGTAGGGGAAGTGTCATGCTGCAGGTCCCCAATGAAGGGTTTTGTGCAAACATATTTTCCTTTTTACAAAAAGATTTCTAATTCCTTAATATAGGGCTCCCATACATCTATAATTTTCTTCTGCTGGGGAACTACATCTTTCTGGTGAACAAGCCACAACATTTTGCTCTATTACTCCCTGCCCCACAAAGGTTTTCACTGCATTCTGTTTTCTGGATTGTTATTGATATACACATATTAAACGCCTCTGGCATTGCTGAGGCATTCTTGTATCTACAGAAACTCTTCTGTTTTTTGTTTGTGTTCAAATGCTTAATTATGGGTGCTTTGGAGGTAGAATTCTCTGCACAATTTATTTGTGAAGGGGCTACTCTCTTTAAGTGCTCAAGCAGTATTTAACATACCCACCTGGTACCCTGTTTTTCAAAAGTTGCCGTTTTCCAAAAAAGATGAACACTGTATGTGTCTGTCACAACATAGAATAATTCAATAAAATGTTGTGTATTTGCAGAAAGGCTGCATACACATTCATACACAAAAGTGCTTCAGGGATCTGTTTTACAGGAAAGTTTACAATAAGGTCTCAGATTATAGCACTATACTCTAAAAAAAAATGTGGTACCAATTGAAAAGGTGGGAGAATCTGGAATAGAACCTAACATTAAATAGTTTTAAGATAAGTTAGCTTTCATCAAAACTAAAATGTGAGACCGATTTGTTGAAGACAACAAGTTTAATGGAATATATCTGTTTAATGCATGTGACATTTGGATCCTAATTCATATCCTACAAAAACATTCATTTCCTTAGGACAGTGTGAACTGAGATTTGGAAAATAACTTTGGAGAATAATTTTAGTCTCCCTTGGAGAATAAACTGGCTGTGAGCAAATACATTTGTCTTCTTTCTGCCTCATTTATACAAATAGGTATCTTATTTTTATAACAGTAAATTTTCCTGTTTGTGACATCCAAATTCCATTACAAGGAAACTTTTTACTACTGAAATCTGAAATAAAGCCAACATAACAGTAACTAAATACAGCTATGTAGAATCCTAAAACAAAAGCTTAAAAGCAATTGCAGATATTAATTTAAATTATTTTCATTTTCAAATATCCCGTATAAAAGATTAAATACATTTGGTTTATCCTCCTAATTTTACAGAAAAAGTCCAAAATGCTGTTTACCGGCCCATACAGTGCATAAAATTAGTCTCTGTTGATTGAAAACAAAGCCTTAGATCAGGATGATCAGTATAAAATTGACAGACACAAGAAAGAAAGGCTTCAGTTTACTAGGTTGATTGCAGTAGTCACTGTTTTTTGGCAGACTGGCAACCATCCATCATCTCAAGAGGTTCAAAATTCAAGTTTACATTTTGGTGAGATTTGTTTTTCCAAACTCAGGTATTTTTCCAATTTGTGAAATGATTGAAGCCAGACTTTTTATAAAGCAAATGAGAAGTCAGTAGGTATTCTCCTGTTTCCTAAATGTGGAGTGTCAGTTTCTTTTGATGAATTAACCAGGCATAAATAACAAGAGGCCACTCTAACCTATTCCTGGATTCTGTATTTAGACAAGTGTTTATTGTAGAAACATATTCTCCATACTTTCCATAAGTTCAAGCCACAGATTCCTTCTTTGGGCAGATGTCTAGTACACATCAATAGCAATTTGGTATGGTTGAATATGGGAACAAGAAGGTTCATCATTTGCAGGCTATATTCATCTAAATGAAATTTATTTCTGAAGAATCTAGGTCAGGCCTATCAAACTGGCGGCCCGTAGGCCGGATACGTCATGCACAGGCCACACCCTCACTGGTTCCCCAAAGATAAAAAAATGTCAAAAAAAATAAAGAAACTTAGAGGCTGATGGACTTTGAAAAGACCACTGAAGAAAGATGTGACTCCAAAAAACTTGTATGTAATATAATATACAAATTTATTCACAATAAATGCTATACTGTACATTAATCTAATCAGACAAAATCTATACAAATGGTTCTAACACTATCTATCAATTACCTCAGTAATTCTACTACCACAGGATCACTACCTCGGTAGTACCAGGTTATCTCCTGCTTTGTACTGCAGAGCCCTGGTCAACCCTGACCAATCCTGGTCAATCCTGTAAATCCTGTCCTGCCCTGTCAATCCTGGTTTTGTCCTGTCCTGGTTTTATCCTGTCAATTCTGTTCTGCCAATCCTATCAATCCTACAAAGAGCCCAAGGGGTTGGGGCTCCCCCTTTTATACCCTCTTCGTTCAAGGCCGTGCCTCCAAAGTTATTTACTAGATTGGTGTGTAGTTCAATAGTTTGTGCTTCTTTGCTGCCCATTTTCTCCCAGTTACATACATATACACATATATATATACAAATGTCACATACGGGCTCACTCATACCTGGCTAAGAACCTCTTCTTTGTCCTCAGACGAGTTGGTAGATACCCCACTTCATGTCCTCAGACAATTTGGTAGATATCCCCTTCATATGTCCTCAGACAAACTTTATCTAATGCTTTATCCCAGTAGATATGCCCTGCTGCTTGATTTGCCTCACCAGCATTTCCATGGGCCATATTTTTCATGGGGAAGTTCATTACTTGCTCATTGATGTCCAGTCCTGGGGTGTCCTTGCTCCTTCTGAACCTGGGTGGGGTTTCCTGCCTCCTCCTTGTGACCTGTGCCCTTGGCTTTACATTTGGCAGCTCATCCATCTCTGATATCTTTGCCACCCTTTTCCCCCTGTACATGTGCCCATTACCCTTATCAGACACTACCTTATAGCCCTGTTTCCTTCTTATGTTCGTGCCTTGGGGGGTACTATATATGTATGTGATATGGGAGCAGGGATTGACCTTGCCCTGGCCCCTTCTTTGTTCCTTACCTGTAGATGTACACTGATATGACTGATGAGGGCACTCTTGCTTGTAGTGGTCCTCAGACCCACAAAGCATATAGGAATGGAGTTGACCCCCTCACTCACACCCCTTCTATATCCCTATCTCTAGGGTGAAATGTGGGAGGTTTCGTTTCCTGGTGTCTAGGGCAGTCTCTTCTGAGGTGTCTATCTGACCCACAGTCATAGCACCTGGGGATGAAGTTGACCCTATCACTGATATCCCTTCTAGCTGGCCTGAGTTCCTTCTTAGGAGGGTGAGCCCTGGACCTCCTTTTGGAGTGCTTCTCCACCAGTCTAGAAACAAAGTATTCTACACTCATTTCATCCTCCCTCACACCATCTAAATTGGAAATAAAATTTGCCCAGCTCTCATCCAGGGACCCTAAAATAATGTGTATGAGAGATGCATCCTCAACCTTGTGCCCTCTTAGGGCCAGCTCTGTCCTTGTGGCCATTATCCTCCCAACATGCTCTGTTATGCTTGTCCCAGGTTGGAGCTTTGAGGTGTAGAATCCCCTGGCCATTCTACTTGTTGCTCCCCGTGTGTTATTGTTATATCTGTTATGTAAAAAGACCCACACATCCTGGACCCGCATCCCATCTGGAATCCCTAGATAGAGGGCGCTATCTAGGGAATCCATCAGGGTTCCATATGCTTTCAGGTGAAGTTGGTCTATCTCGCTTGACCATGGCTCCTCAGAAGGGTTCAAGATCATACCCAATGTTCCCTCCCTCAGTAAGGCAACCTGAATCTGGCTTGACCATTTTTTATAATTATGCCCTGAGAGTGTTAATTTCTCCACCTGCAAATTTGTTAAGTGCCCAGACCCCCTTTGTGTGTGTGGTAAAAACTCCTGGAGCTTTAGAATATTTTCTGCCCCAATTGGCAGAGGAATTGTGATCCCAGGAATTTTTTCCGAATTTCTAGGCAACTCCTGAAAGCTTTGGACAGCT
>JANHJO010006247.1:105149-117198 GCA_032468235.1 Pseudoxyrhopus heterurus | reverse complement strand
TGTAAACCGCTTAGAGAGAGCTGAAAAAAGCACTGATAAGCGGTATACAAATCTAATGCTATTATTATTATTATTTGTATTGTGTACTCTTTTTGTTATTCTTAATTGTTCTAAGCCCCACCAAGTCACATATGTGAAATGGGAGACAATACAAATTGATAAATTAAATAAATCACAGTTACACATTAAAGAGAACATAACAGATCTGCAACAAATAATCAGTATTTTAAAAGTAGCCTTTTCATTTACCGGCATAGTAAAGAATCTTCTGTTATCCCTGTATTTAGTGATACTATCCAACTACATGCTTGTTGCAGTTTCCATTAAATAAGGCTAGAGAGACTATTTAAAATTGCAGAATTTACATTATGTTCCTTTCCATTATTGCTTCTTGTTGAGCAGGGCAGTATAAAGAGATAATGAATTGCCCTTTGAATAGTTTTATTTAATTGTTCCTTAATATCAATTTTTGTTCCTCTTTTCTTGGGGGGTGAGGTTTTAATTACAGTTATTCTCCTTATTTTCATTTTCATAATAAAATTGTACTACTTAGCTATAAAAGAAGAAATAATGAGGAGGAAAATAGATAAAACTATGAACATGAAATCATGGCAAGGAACAATTAAAAGAGGCTATTCCAAGCACAAAGAATAGCTATTATCTTTCTGCAAGTTGAACTCGAAGTAATAAAACAGGAAAACAATAGAAATGAAGGAAATTTGGGCTAAAAAGATCTGATTTCAAAATAAATATTATGGAAAGGTATTGGCCATATGGGACAACTTTGCTAGCTATAGTAACACTATATTAAGTCATGTATTGAACCAACATTTAATTTGCTTTGCACTTTTGTAGAAAAACAACAACCTATTTGTACTAGGTTTACAGTGGTGATGATTTTTTTTTTCTGAATACAGAAGCAGCTTATGAAAAAGAAACTACAGAAAGAGAAACATGTTACATTCAGAAATAGTATAATTAGATTTCCACAAAACTAGATTAGATCAAGACTCATTTACATCTTGAGCTACATAGTTGGAACAGAATTTTAGGCTACAAAAGCCCTGAGCTTAATCTAAGGTTAAGGTCTCTGGGGATGATAGAAATTGGAATTTGAGGGGTTTCTATTTGTAATGTTAAGAAAAATTGTTGAGAATAATTAAGGATATGTTATGTATAGTTGTAATCATAGGTGATAACACATAGCATGTCTTCTACAATTAATAATTTGGCTCTAATCTCATTTCAGTGACAAAATGAAAGCGATCCTCCACTACCACAATCACAAGGACAAAAGCATTGTTCAGTAAGAGGCTTACAAAATTCCAACAAGTATAATAATAATAATAATAATAATAATAATAATAATAATAATAATAATAATAATAATAATATTTATCACTGTTTCTTAGAATACAACAAACATTTATTCATTCCATACTTCTATAAAACCATCTCTAATTGTTCACCTCTTCTTATTAATCAGCAAAAATCCAGCAAGGGTTACCAGAAATAACAGTTTAAGTATTTATATCTCCATTTCTATTTAAAGAAATTCCTCCTATTCTTTCTTATCAAATAGTCAAAATCCAATTCATCATCCAGTCCCAATCAAATATAGCCATTAAACATTAACAGATACATGTCAACATCTATAGGTAACAATTATAATGTAGCAGCTCATTTTAATATAAAAATCAATACAAGTATTACAACATAAGTATTACAAATTATATCCAATACCCCAATTAAACATCATCATGAATAATTATCCAATCCTAGTAACAAAAATATTAGACCTCAGTAGAGATAAGAGCCCATTATTTTAATCATGATCAAATAAGCCCGTTTTGTATTTTTTTTCCTTCTTTCTCCCAATGACCTTTAAGTCCCACAAAACAAGTTCTGCTCTCACATACTTTATCTCTTCTCTCAAAATTCTTTTCATTTTGGTCAAAGTCTTTTTGTAATCCCAATATATTAACTCCAATAAATCCCTTTTGTGTTTTAAATTATCATCAAATTCCATTTGTAGATCCATTATTTCCATTTCTTTCTTGTGGGTTGTTATTTTTAAATCCTTCTTAAAATATGTTTCAGGTTTATTCAGTGGAGTTTGTTCCTCTTCAATAATGCCTTTTGGTTCCATTACAGAATAAAATAATGTAAATCAACCTCCTCCACCCAAATTGCTAACATTTTTTAAGGAAGCCATCTGGTGCCCTCTAGTGTCTAACCTTCCCAGTCAATTTATCAGCTTAAATATAAACAAGATAATTTTTCCCACAGGAAAGAATCCTTTTAATGAACTTCTAAGTTCTTCTTTAATTGAAACACAACTGTACCCTTCATTGATTTAAAACTTCTGAAATCAACACTACAGTTACCTTTTCTCTGTGTTTTTTTTAGAATTCTAACAAAACTTTAAACATTTTTTTCTTTCTCAACAGATTGAAGAAAAACTTACCCAGCAAATGGCAATATTTTTTTCAACCTTTGACAGAAAGGAAAAATTACAAATAATTTAAAAATGAGGTTTAGTTGAACCTTTAATTCATTAAAAAATCTGCATTAACAACTCTGAGCCCAATCGCAAGCGACCATAAAAACATCAGCTTCTGTCATGTTCTCACCACAAGAAGAATAAATCTTATATATCCAGATGAAATAAAACCAGATTTCTCACTGAAATTGCTAATAATGAATTTAAAGCACTTCCAGGTTGAAAGGATTAGCCAGTGACATCATGTTTGCCTGGTGGACACCCAGTTGGAGGTTCCTTTCATTTCCCTAGCAGGAGCTGGAGTGAAGGACCTGAGCTCAACCCCACCCCATAGCAGCTCTTGGATGTCCAATGCAGGCTTGCTAAACTTCATCCCAGCATCCTAACCATGTGAGCCACGATGCTCCTTTGAGAAAGAACTTAACTAAATGTAAGCTGGTTAGACACTATCACTTATAGCATGTGCATGAGCTTATAAATACTAAAATAATTAATTACCAACAAATTGACAAAATGATGTCCATTTGTTGGCAGAGTAATTTATTTATTTATTTATTTTATTTGTTGGAACTTCTATGCCGCCCATTCCCGAAGGACTCCGGGCGGCTCACAATGAAATTTCTTAAAAAGTTCATTACTTCCCTTGAAGGAAATATGAATAGTTACCATATATACTCGAGTATAAGCCGAGTTTTTCAGCAAATCACTAAATTGATGCTCGTGCAGCATGCGCTGCGCGTGAATTACCTTAGGCTCAAAAATCAGCTGATTTTTGGGCCTAAATTGATGCTCTGGCTTATACTCGAGTCAACAACTTTACCCAGTTCTCCTAGGTAAAATTAGGACCTAGGCTTATACTCGAGTATATACGGGTAATCAAAAATAACTCCTGTATTCTTTAAGAATCTGTCATGGTATTTTCAAAAGTATAAGATGGTTCAAGAGTAACTGTTCTTGAAAATTTGATAAGAAATTCTTTTAATTTTAAAGAATAGGGAAGTATTTGGCATAAATACTTAAATACTTAAATACATAAATTCATATATCACCACCACATGTTCTTATTTTAACCACACAGTTTTTAAAAAACCAAAGGCAGGCTAGTGAAAAGTAGCCATTTGTAAAGCTGTCTTTTGACTGGTTCCCCCCCGCCCCCCACTCTCATTGTGTACCAGTTTAGGGTCATGGTCTCTTTGAGTGATAGTTCCTTGTTATGTTTGAGATAGTAACTAACAATTTAGTGTATTCGTAACCATAAATTATGGTTAATTATAAAGCAGGCATTTTATTTTTTGAGAAACAACCCTGGGTACAGGAAGAGGTGCAAATCAAGTAGCTTCACTTCTGCTCTAGAGAACATTACATACACCCAGACTTGTTGAAAGTTTTACGAGTCCTGCAAGATTTAAACAGCATTAACAGACCTATCAGTGCAAGTGATCTACATGACTTTTTGTTTTAAATTATTGAATTATTACTATTAATTGCATTCCCCTTTTCTTTTAGGAGCTTGTGGGATATACATATGATTCCCCCTTCTTACTTTATTATGTAAATTAGGCTGGAAATGACACAAAGTCATTTAGTGAGTTTTGATGACCAAAGGTGGACTTAAATGTTTGTTAGCTTTATATTGGTTATCCTCAATAATACTTCATTTCTGTAATGATGGAGCATATCTTGTGACCTTCTCAAGCTGGAATGGAACCTTTGAAGTTCAAGCTATCTTCCTCAAAAAAGAGTCATAGTCACGTTTGCCATATTTTTCTGTATGTTGGCAACCACAAAATGTTTTGGCAAATAAAACTGTTTAATTCTTAGAGTTAGCAGAATTAGGCTTTCGTTACACATTCTTCTTTGAAATGCTTTCCAAGAGTTAGTTTTATTCAGATTATCACTGCAAATTTATGGCATTTGGATTTATTTACAATACTACTTGAGCATTCCCTGTTCAGTTTGCTTTTGTATGTTCCTCAGATTCTTCCTAAGTAATTAAAAAGTAAACCTATAATGTTTTATTCAGTTAGAAGTCTTATAGCAATATAATCTTATAGCAGTTTATTCATTTGGAAGTATTGTGCAAACTTTTTTCATTAAAACCCATGTACTATCACATCAGTGATTAAAACCAATGGTTATATTATGAACATGGATTTTAATATGGAAACCATCAAATTCATAATCTCTCAGTCCTAAATCCAGGAATCCCTTGAACATAGTGAATAGAGATGGGCTTTATTTTACATTTGAAGTTGAAAGGATGCTTGGAGCAGGGGAGAATGTACAAGCCCCATCTTCAATGCCCCCTTAAGAGGGCTACATCTTTTCAATAGGATTCTTATAGGCCAGTTACTGACTGTCAGGAAAATCTGAAATATATTCCTGCTTGTTTTTGAATGTTGAAATTCTAACCGAATGTTCGTTTATTTAGTTCATGTAGAATTTGACATGTTTATCCTATGCATAATACATGACACTGAAGAGAGATGATGGTGTACAAGATTTCAGTGTATGGCAGTCATACATCATTATGGCTGCAAGTTGAGATAATCACATGACTGGTCCTGATTTTACAGCATTTTTTGTATGTGATTGTCAAGCAAATCATGGTGAATGATTTGAATCCGTAGTTGAATCCTTGAATCCGTAGTTCATAAGTGTGAACTCATTCTCTTGAATGGGAGTCTTTTGGCTGGAAATGGGCAAAAAAGTAGCTAATTGTGGTCATGTAACTGTGGGACACTGAAGAAAGCTATAAAGGCAAGCCAATTGCCTAGCACCCAAAATGTGATCACATGACTGTGGATGTGTGGCATGACATTTTACAGTGGTCAGACATCCTTTACAGCCTGTAAAGCACCTGTTCCTAACAGTTGTTAAGCAACCAGTCATAAGTTGAGGACTACCTGTATTGTGATTTGTAATAGTGTTGCTAGAATAGTCTAAGGATAGAAATTACATTTGAACCTATTAAGGGTTTGGTCTTTGGGTCTCTTATATGATCTGTTATAAAATGTTTACTAATTTTAAATCACACTGAGGCCTATTTCTGAAAGGCAAGAGTTTATTATCTGCAATGGACTATAGATCAGGGATAGGTTTTCACTGTTCTTTTTAATTTTCCATCCAGTTAAAGTTTATGTATTTACTGTTTTCTACCGTCATCATTTACAGTGACTCGACCCCAAGTTATTGGCACACTTATTTACTGATGTTGTTTCCAATCCAAAATAATGTAGGCACTGACAAATTTGTTAGCCATTACAGTATATTGCTACAAAAATCTTTGTTTTACTCAGAAGTAGTTATAATGAAAAAAAAGTGTGGTCTAACCAGAAAACTTTTATTTATATTTTTAAATAGATAAAAGTTGTAACTAATTACCAGTACAAACTGGCATGCTTTAATATTTATAGTTATCAATTTGTATAATTATGTTAAATGAATTTGATCATTAAAAGTTAATATATATTAAAAGTAAAAGCTATCAGTATTAAAAAAAAATGCTTCCATAGTTTTGTCATGTATGTATTTAATCATTTTATATTATAAGTTGCATAGAAAGGACACTTTAACTATCTGATTTGCAGCCTACATCAGATCAAATGGTTATTGAAGCAGCATTGGTAAATATGTTATTGGACATTTACTGAAGCAGCATTAGTAAATACGTTAATGTACTAAACCAAATACCAAGTAACTTTGAGAATTGCAGATTTTAGTTTTTTAAAAGTGTATTGAAGATTTAGATATCTTTTTAGAACCACATTTCCCACAGTTCTTTGTCAAGTAGCTATGGAAACCGATCTGTTTTGAATCTCTTGCATATTAAAATTCATGTCATTTCTCAAAAATTCAGAATGAACTATATTTATTTATTTATTTGTTGGAATTTGTATGCCACCCATTCCCGAAGGACTCATATTGATGATCCAATAATACATATACTGTATTGTTCACATTGACATGTAGCTCATTGTCATAGTTTAATCATTAACTTTTTAAAACCTCCCTAGACTATTCACTTCTGGAACTAACTGTGTTTCAGTCCATAGCTGGAACAAGCAGCCGCCTTTCATTCCAAAAACAAGCCAGAACATCAGAAACTTTGCATGCACATAAAGTATTACATTTCTCTAGCTGAGGAGAATATATAAGTAGTGCGTATACCTGATAAACAATATGTTTCCTAAGTTTTTTTAAACTTGAACTTTACAAATATATATTATCGGTACATGTGACTAACAACGCTAACAAAATAAAAAAAAATCTGTAAGTTACCTTCTATCTATTTCTTTATAAAACTACCATTATACATTTTCTTCCTTAAAAACACAAACCTTTTGGTGCTTATTATTATATTGTAATAATAATATTATTATATTATAAAGGAATAACAGTTTTTCATGCCAAATGCATTACAACATTTCTGTTATTGTGTATATGCTCTATATTTAAAAAATGATGAGAATATAAGAAAGTCTTTGGATGAAACTCTAAATCATTTTTCTGTTCTCATTGTGTCTAAGAAGATGTTTAAGAAAGCCACAAGGAGGTCACAAGTACAATAGCAGTCATATAGCCTTCAGGAAGGGCTGTAATATGAAGTTGCTGTTGCTACTAGCTATCCATAATTCTGATTTTCATCAGCTTATCAAATCCACTTAACAAGTTGCTCTCCTTTAGCATTATCTCTTAATAAATTCCATTTTTTACAATATGCACTGTATGAAAAACTATTATTTATGTCATGAATGTCCCAATTCAGTTTCATTAATGATCTTAGATTTCAATATTATGAACACAGATTTTTTTTATCTTCACTCAGAATATTTCTTTCATATCCTAATTTTTGTATTAAAAAACTCAAAATTTTCTATCATTCATGAATGAGAGCTGCTTCACCCCTTAATAATTTGGATTTGATAATCTATAAATTGATTGAATGTTTGATTATATGCCATCAAGTAGATGTCAACTTTTAGCAACCATGTAGATAAATTTTCTGTCCCTAACCTGGTTATTCTAATGATAGCTAGTTACTACTTTAATTGAACCTGTCCATCTTGCTCTCTCATGTCTTCTTTTTCCTTCCACCTTTTCCAGCATTAGAGCCATTTCCAGAGAGCTAGGTCTTCACATAACATGTCTAAATTAGGATAACTGGTAATTTAAGTCTCAAGTGAGAACTCTGGGTTGTTTTGTTCATATATCCACGATATTCTCAGAAATTCTTTCCAACACAAAGTTCAAAAGCGTCAATTCTCTCCCTACCTTATTTCTTCAGAGTCCAACTTTCGCTTCTATAGAAGTCACAGGCTTGCACAATTCTGATTTTTGCACTCATTTCCAATCTGGATTTAATCTGTTTCACCATATCCTATCTGTACCATGGGTTCATGATCTAGGTTTCTCATGAGGACAATAATATATTCTGGGATTCCCATTTTTCTGAGCACTTTTCACAGCTTGATGTGTGACATAATTGAAAAATATCAAAAAAGTCTGCGCTTCATTGATTATACAAAGGCCATTGAAAGCTTTATATAATCAGTGAAGTACAGAGTGATTTCTTTTTAATATTCTTGGTTTTCTCAGTTATCTAGTGTGCATCAGCAATAATGTCTCATGTTCCTCGGCCATTTCAAAAGCCTACTTGAACATCTGGCAACCCCCCCTCAATTGGTAATTTCCAAATTTCATGAAAAAAGCACATGTAAAAAAAAAACAGGCTGCTATATGTTTTCATAAATATATAACCTAATTGTTATCTCCTATGCGGCCATTGATACTCTATATATTTATTTTTTGTCTGTTTCTAATTGAATTGGCTAATTAAATTTTATATTGATATGATTGTCTTGTTTTGTTTTTGTTTGTTTTTGTAGGAAGAAACCTGCTGCATCTTAACCTAATTCAGTCTCTAATCTGCTAATACTGTAGACTGAAAGATTTTTCTGTTGCCAGGATACCTTGTAATGGGCAAAGAGCCAAGAAGACTAGATTTTTTTTTCCTTTATAAACTTTTCTTTTAACAGGTAAGAAAGTTTTGCATATTTTTTGCCTCTGGAGGGGTATGTTAAACTATATATGTCTGATTTTCAAAGTATTGGCTAAACCCCTTATGTTCCAGAAATTTGATGATTTAATTGCTCTTTTTCTTTCACTTTTTTTTCCATTAAATTATAAGGATTGGTTTTTCCCCTTAGCAGGTTTTTTTTAAGTTTTTAGTTACATACACAAATCTGCCTGTATTGCTAATAATTTAAATTCACTTGAGGATTAACTTTACATTGATGTAAGAAGCTGGATTTAAGTTGTAGTGTTACTGATTTGGTTTGGTCCTAAAATGGTGTATAATGGTGATATGGCCGTTATGGTTAAAGAAGATTCGTGGAACAGAAAAGAAGTTTTGAAACAACTTACACAGAATATTCCATTTGAATGTTTTGAGTGGGTTAGATCTCACAGAGAAAATTCAAAACATTTTGAATGATCTTTCTTAATACTGGAACATGAAGCAGTCTTCTTTCTCCTGTGGCCGCAAAAATAGTGGGTAGTAATCTACCCTGGATGCTCACTGGCGTCTAATCTATAGAATAATTGCCTAGAAACTTTTTGAGTGTTTCAGACATCTGGACAAAGGTACACAAGGTAGTTTCTGATGTAGCCTGTTTCTGATTTCTGCCAAATTTAGGCAAATCAATAATTGGCATGCAGTAGCACTGGTAGTTGCTGCTGTTCTAAGTGAAGATAGGGATAGACCTTATCCTTCAGTCACAGATGAGGAAGTCTGATGGGGGATAAATTGTGAGGAAGGCCAGCTACATCACTAAATCGTAATGCAAGTGTGAATGATGGCCATCACCTGCCATGGAGAATACCATTTTGTTCAAGACACTGTTTGACAAGAATAGAGTATACCACCGCCCAGACCTTGTCAGGTTCTGTGCATTGATTATTCAAAACAATATTGCCCCTCTTTCGCTTGTCAAAAACATTGAGAATGCAAGTAACTAGGCAATCTCCCTGCCTTGGTATATCATTACTAAAAACATTCCTCTTAGAAGTTGACTCAAGACTAATAAAACTTACGCTGTGCTCCTATCCAGTTGTATATGCTTGCCTGCACATAGTGTCTTTAGTATCCAGAGAGATCCAGCAGGCAATGTATGTTCCAGTTCTCAATTGGTTTGTCAAAGCTGTACCTTTCTAAGATCTTATTTACTCTATATGGTAACCCCGGCCTTTCCCAAAAACATGGTTTTGGGAAAAACCTGGCTTAGTATGTCTTCTCAACATTCAAGCACTGAAGGCCTTGGAGATAAGTTTCTATTTCTGCTGCCCAAAGGAACCAAATTGTGTCTCCTTTTTCTAACTGGTTGCACAAGAGAAAGTATATGATGCTGTACCAAATTGTATCATGTTAGGATAGTGTGCAGTATTTCTTGTTCACCTTCACTCTTTCATATTGTCATAGAAATATCCTGCAGTCCTACATCACACGTTTCAATTGTCAAGTGTTGAAAGGGTGCACAAGGGGATTCTGTAATGGGGGAGAGGAGACATTTGGACATTTTCCAAATTGAATATAATGAGTAGTTGTTGAAACCATCATTTGGGCAAAAGCACATGTACCCTCCAGTAATATTGAATTCTATTTGCTTATGGATTACTGCTACAATTGATATGGCAGCTTCCTTTTCTTCAGAAAGTGTGCTTTTATCTTTTCGATAGTTAGAAACACAGTTTGCCTAATATTGCCAGCATTTTCAGGGATGTTTTGCTAAAGCCCAGGACCTGATACCACAAATGTTTTTGGGTCCTTGCCTCTGCTGACCTTTTTGGATTGTTCTGGGACCTTGTTTCTGCTGATACATATCTTAGATTTGGATTTAGGCAATGCAATATAAATCTTTACTCAAGCGTTAAAGTTACAGTACTAGTCTCAGGACCTCTTTAACCTAGTATCTGCTGGTTGTATGTGGGTTACCATTGGTCTTGAGCTGAATTTCAGTCCCTGGGTCGATAAAACAAGACTGGGCATTGCCACCTCCTATACAAATGGAAGATAATCTGGCCAAGTACTGGTGATTTTTTTCATATGGTGGCAGTTGATATCACAGCTGCTGCAACAGCAGCAAAATAACCATATGAAACTTAAGCCTGTTGCATGTATATCTTTCTTAATAGGTCTTTGTCTCTCTGCCTCTCCTCCCTCTTCATGATTTTATTGATGGTTTTTGTTTTTTTGTTTTTTTAGTTAGGAAATAGGGAACCTTTAAAGATGCTGGGAAAACTGTGAAAGAAAAAGAATATAGGGCATCCAAATATTTGAAACAATGTAAAACATGCCTTCTTCGTTGTGAAGTTTAGAAAAAATTCAGAAACACTCAAAATGATTTTTTTCGCACAAAAAACATTTTGAGCTGGAACCCTTTGTATATTCTTGTTAGCTCAGTTTTGAATTGGAAGCTAAGGAATGGATTATTGGGAAATAATTCAAGATTAAATAATGTGCTTGTTCACTATGCTAAATCTTATTAAATACAATTACCTTGGTTTAATTCCTTTCTTCGAAAAAATGTGTTTTAATTGAAATCGGCCTGGTGACATAAACTATAAAGATAAAGAATAAAAAAACAAAAAACCTACTTTATTACAAACTGCTGCCCCATGAAAACTTTTCTATGAAAATTACATAGATCAATTACATAAATCAAATATATCTGTTCTCATCCAGGATTACATTAAAGTGGTGAAATGAGAATATTCAAACTGCTGTTACTTAAACTGTTGGAACAGTTTGCTTTGTCAAACCTGGATACATATTTGATATTTTATCAGTTTCCTTATCAGTGTTTGTGTCTAGGTTATGGAAGTGTGCTTATATCATAATTTAAATCCTGTCCTTCTGTCTTGATGTAAGTGCTGCTTATTGTTGAGGGAACATGGTACTGGCATAAAGTTTGTAATGTTCATTTGGTATTTTAAAAATGCCCGTTGAATGCACATGGGTTTCTCTGTTAAGTTGAGAAATGACATTCTACATGAGAGTATTGTTATTTTATATTTAGACTTTTTTTGTAAGGAAAGCAAAAACCACTGTAAGGTAGTCCTTGACTTATAACAATCCACTTGGTGACCGTTCAAAGTTACAATGGCACTAAAAAAAGTGACATGACCATTTTTCAGATTTATGAAAAAAATTGCAACATCCCCATGATCATGTGATTTACATTCAGATGTTTGATAACTGATTCACATTTAAGACTGTTGCAGTATCCAACCAGATCCACTTAACAATCGGGTTACTAATTTAACAACTGCAGTGATTCACTTAACAAATATGGCAAGAAAAATCATAAAATGGGGCAAAACTCATTTGATAAATTTCTCACTTAGCAACATTTATTTTATTTTATTTATTTATTTTACAAATTTATATACTGCCCTCTCCCGAGGGACTCAGGGCGGTGTACAGAATAAAAACATATAAAAAATATTACGTAAAAACAAGAGTTAAAATACACATTCACACACCAT
>JANHJO010006247.1:94606-105049 GCA_032468235.1 Pseudoxyrhopus heterurus | reverse complement strand
AGCTCTCTTTTTGACTCGTGCAGTATACAGGTCCTCAATGGAAGGCAGGTTGGTAGCAATTATTTTTTCTGCAGTTTCAATTATTCGTTTTACATTTGAAAGAATCCTACATATGTTGCTTATGTATATAATCAAATATGGTATCCATATGTTCATCATCCATTTTTCTTGGATCGAGGTTTGGACCTAATGGTATTCAACAGCATGAACCAGGCAGTAAAATATTTTAAAGTTTTATTAAAAATTATTTTACTTTGTTTTGAATTTTAAATTACTATACATTCAGATTATCAGAAATTAATCTGTAAAAATGACTGGCAAAATTGTCACGGTAGTTGTAAGTAGCAATTATTTAGGTAAAAAAACAAAAATTGTCAAAGTTCAGTAAGTAACTGCTGTAAGTATTGGATTTTTATATCTTTAAGTACTTCTGCATCTGGTCTTAAAGACTCTAAATAGTTCTCCATTTGTATCCATTACTTTGGGATGTTGCATACACTTAGGTCTTTTAAAATCTACTGTTCCTTTCAAAGCTTCTTTATTTTCAGTTTCATTACTTTTAGTTTAGTTTTGTTTTAATTTCCAAAGCATATATAAGTTGTCCAGAATCCTAGGCAGTGTTGAAACTTAATAAAATAAATGAGTCCGTTCCATTAATTTTTAGTACAAATTTCAGTCACTATTTCATTCTTTCTACTTCATCTTCTTCTTGGTGTTACAATTATCTTTTCAGACTTCTTTTGCTCTTTCTTAAGATACAAGTTTAACCTGCAGCATGTACATCTGTTTCACGAATACATTAATATGATGATCTCCCCATGGACTTTTGCATTATCAATAAAGCAGATACTTTATACTGTCAGTATCCCATAAGAAATGTTTACAACCAATATAATTTTTGATGTAATATGCTGTTCTATGATATATATTTTTTCCTCAGTGTATAAATAGCCAAGGGATTATTTTTTCCTTGTAGAAAATGTTTTATGGTTTATATTCCAAAACATTTTTTTCAGTGAATATTTAGCTAATAGTAAGACCATCTTAGTAATTTAAAAGCTTTCTTCTGGAACCTCTTTTTAGTTATTGACAGTGGCATTCCAAATAATACATTGCCTTTGAAAAGAATGTATGATTTATTTGCTGATCTTCAGATATCATTTCAGGAGATGCTTTTTAGTACAGCTGCTTAAAATATTTAATCATTAATGGATATTGATTGCACAGTCTGATATTATAGAACCAGTAACTGGAGGGTTTCTAGGTCAAGAATATTGGAAAATTACTTGTTTTCATTAAACGTATTGAACATTGTACTTGGTGATCCTTGCAGCCATGGTTTGGCATATAAGACTGTTTTTGCCTTTTGAGCATTTCCAATACATACTTCATCAACAGTGTTTGTCAATATTTTCCTTAGCCCAGGTTATAGTATGGAAATGCTTCTTAGATTTTTCTTAACCGTTTTGCTGAAGGGAGACTGTAATAACCACCTGCCATGTAAATTCTGCACTCCAGCATGTACTAATGGATGAAGCTATTTATTTATTTATTCATCAATCCATCTACATATTTGGAGGCCCCTTGACTCCTTAGCAGTCCTGTGCAGTTTACAAATAAAGAGTAAAAAAAGGGATCCTATGTAGTGGAGGGGAGAGAAACACTGGGCTGTTTTAACAGCACAGCATTCTGTTTCTACAGTAAAATAACAACCTCTTGGAATTTCAGGAAATCCAGGTTCAGGAATTTTTAATCTCTAAATATCAGGGCTATGGAGTTTGATAGGTATTAGCAAAAAAAATTGTGTTCAGTGTAGTGGAGCCCACAGGAACTACATTGGGTCTTCCAGGTATAGCTTCAATTCAAGTTGAATATACACTAATATTGATTAGATGGAATTCTTCAATTAAATTGGACCAGTGGTAGAGTCTGTCTTGTAATTTTTTTCAGTTAAATATACAACCCATTTTTTAGAACCACAGTCAGTAGATTCTGTGGTAATACATGGACTTTGGAAGACAGGATATGGTCATTGTTGTTTGGTTATAGGGAAAATGGTTTTATTGTCTTGCCAAAAGAGTTACTGAAATTTAGCCTGAATGTTATCTTTCTATTTATGTGATCATAAGAAACATGGATTGCAATATACAATTCATTTCAGTTGCATAATGGTATATCAGAGGCAAGACATGTTTTGATTACAGAAGATAAAGCAAATAACCCTTTAGTTGGAAGTTGGGAAGGAAGGGAGGAAGGGAGGGAAGCGATGCTAAAAGTTCCCAAAATCTTATGAGGGAATATTTTGAAGGTGGAAGGGAGGTAAGGGTGACAAGTAGATACCACTTAGGTAAAATTTAATGATAAGAAACATGTAGCAATGTATGCCACATAATTTGCTCTCATTAAATGGGTTCCAGAAAGCACATAGGGGATCACTTCTGAGCATGAAATATTTGACATTTCCCTGTATTCATTTACAGGATAATATTCTAAGGCTACATGTTAATGATGGACAGTTATGTTTTTGAAACTAAGTATCAGGAAATGTATGAAATGAGAATTTTATTTTTTAAAATCTGGAACAAAGCATTGTGTTCAGAGTTTCTGCTGAACAGTTTTGAATCAAGCCTTGATTCCATAGAACTAAAACTCAGTATGCTTTGGTTGATTGGAGTTTTGGACAAAAGAAAATCTGGATTGGAGGCGGGGGGGAAGGGGCATTGTTAGTGTCTATATCACCCTTTCCCCCCTTTTCAGCAACTCCCAATGTGACATACTCTATTTGACTCATCTGCCCATCCCATCTTCCCAGGGCCATCCCTAGTCTTTCAGTGTGGTACATCCTACCGGCTCCCTGATCTTCCCAAAATTTTCTCTCCTTTTGCTTCTGCTTAGTTGCTAATATTTCTCCTGTTACAAAAGTTCCATTTTGTTGCATGCATAAACCAGAAAACCTGAAATGTGTGTTTTTATTCAGGCACAAGATTACTCCAAACCAGCTGCTGTTCTAGCTTTTTAGTAAATCCCAGCTAATGTGATTTCTCAGTTAACAATGGCTAACTGAGAACTGGAATGTTTGTCGCTAGGCAGCATGGTCATAAAGTAGAGTTACGTGACCACATTGCTTAGCAATGTCAATTCCAGCAGTGCTGTTGTTATGTGAGAAACTCACATGCCTCAACGTGGGAAGAGGTATCTCTAAGCATTTGCTTGTGATGCTGAAATTGTGTCCCATGGAAGCAGGCCAGCGGGTGAGAGTTATGGGCAGGAAGGTCAGCACTAAGGATTATGGTGGGCAGGTGCTTCAGAGTAGGGTTCATTTTTGTGAACCTTTAATCCCTTAATTTGGGATAGAGTCAGGGTGACTGGATGGAGCTGAGTGTTTATTGGCCGATGCCCTTCCGGATTCCACGTAGAGTTTGCAGCAGATATTTTTTCTTTGCTTCCCAGGAGAGATACATTTTTCATACTTAAGATTGAACTCTCAGCCTTCCAAGTGAGAGACGAGCGTCTGCACCACTAGGCTACTGTGCCATTCTTGTGTCTATGTTTTTGCAAAATACTAATATGAGAATGAGGAAGGAAGCATACACAAGATATCCCATCCATTTTATGAGTATTCACTATCATCTTTATTTTTCTCTCTAGGGATAGAATAAGTTGCACTAACAATGGGCTGAGATAGCATAAAAAGGCATGAATCATAGAAATATTAGTAATATCTAAGTGTATTGAATATATTGGATAGGTGATTATCAGTTTCCAGCTGTTGGCTTGCTGATCCAGAAGTTTCATATACTTGCAAAAGATGCTTGTAAGCTTCTTATTTGTGTAATTGCACTAATAAGTCTGGTATCAACAGTTTGGAATATATGTGAAATTGACATTAGATTTTTCTCCCTAATTTAACAGAAACCAAATAAGGGAAAGAAGTTAAATATATATCAAATACATATTTCTATAGTATCTTTTACAGCTGTCTTCTAAAGTAAAAGAAGAAGAGTGTATTAGCACAGTGTAAAAGGACACTACAAAATGTACAAGTGTTAATATAAAATTAAATGAATATCATCAGTATTCTTGGTGGTCACCTAAAAGCTGTAGAGAAATACTCATGTCCTTCGGTGATGTAATAATGCAGATCCCTGACTCACCTGTGCTGTAAAAACAGCATAAAAGATGGCATGCATAATGAAGGCAGTAGCCTCTAATTGTAAAGCCAAAAAAATAATCTCACGGCTACCTTGTTACGTGCTACCTTAACTCTTGGTGCAGTGATAGGAAGTTAGCAAAAAGAATTACTGAAGTATCCAGTAGTGGGAAGTTTTCATGTATACTAGAAGTGTGAAAAGAGGACATAAAGGATTTTGAAGTTTTTAGTCTATGGAGGTGGAGTATGGTCACTTAGAATTTGTTTTGGAGTAAAGATTATGAATATTCCTGGTAAGTAATAGATCAACAGAAAGCTCAACTAGAGAAGATTGCTTCACTGTCTGTAATGTATTGATTAGGAAAAGGCTGAAAACTGATAAGCTAGCCTTTTTTTAATGGAAATTCTTAAATACTGAAATAATCTTCACAAAATGATCTAGAATCTCTTTATAATATTTGATGAGATTACAGCTGTTAAATGCAAATAAGCCTGGAAAATAAAATTTTAGGGTCAAATCATCCAGATACCTCCTTACTTTTTTCACTGATAAAATAGAAATGCCGATTATATATTCAGTTCTTGGTATATTGGCATTTTGTTTCCTGCACTCTGTGACAATAAAAACTACTACTATGCCCTCTCAGTCATTGTGAAGATAAATGTATTTTTTGCCTGAAAATGATGAAATTCAATAAACTATTCTAGTACATCCTTGAATCCTATGTTCAGTTTGTTTCTTCTTTTTGAGAGACAGTCTGTTATAGTGGTTAAGGTGGTGGCCTAGAAACCAGGAAGCTCTGAGTTCTAGTCCTGTCTTAGGCATGAAAGCTGGCTGAGTGACCTTAGACTGATCATTTCCTCTCAGTCCAACCCATCTCACTGGATGGTTGTTGGAAAAAATAGGGGGAAGGTTGTATATATTTGCCGCTTTGAATTATTTATAAAATGATAAAGGCAGAGTAAAAATCTAACAAAAATATTCTCTTCATTATACTTGTTCAAAGATCAACAACCTTTTCAGCAGCAACATATACTTTGCTTTAATCAATTTAAACAAATAATGAGATGCCATAGATTTGGCTGTCATAATATTTTGAATTTTTAAAAAATAAAAATACTTTTTATTAATTGTTTTATTTTGAAGGTCAGTAGACAAGCTCTCCTAAGAGCCCTCCATTATTGGGTTCAATTCTGGTCTATTGCAATGCTATATATGCTCTCCTTGGAAGCAAATAACACCAGACTGATAAGACTTTGCCAAAAGTATATGAAATTAGGTTGCTGTTTTGCATCCCAGTTGAGAACCAAAGAGTGTTATATTAGAATAATAAGTGGAACTTGAATAGAATATGTATTTGTAAGCATAATTACATCTTAAATATTTAAGTTCAATAAAATATATCTTTTGGGGGATCCTGCAATTTACCCTTTGATCCATGTTGGGTATTTTTCCTTATTCCAAGGGTCCTGGTCTCCTGTTGAAAGTGATGGAATAATCTGGTCAGCATCTGCCATATTGAGAAACCAGCTCCTAAAACAGCTTGCCTGGGAGAAAGTTTGTGAAATAACGCAGTAACATGTTTGCAGTAGTATGCTTTCTTTTTTGTTGATATTTAATATTGGTCTTCCCTGACTACTATTACAAATCAGTGGGTCTTATATATTGTAGAATTTCAGGTACCATGAGGTACACATGTTTTCTTGATACTAAATTCCATCTTCTTGAAAGGTCTTGTCCATTGGGCTAGAAGTTGAATGCACAGGGATTTTTCATTCACAAAGATTTGGAATTCTTTGACAAGAGCTGAAATCTGGAAATCAGATTTTTAATAGGATATAGGGCAGAATTGCTTTATATGTTAGGAATGAGTGGTAGCAGTGGCCTGATAAATAAGCCAATGTTGGATTTTCATTTATGTAAAATATATTTGATGTATAGAACTTAAATTCTGCAAAAGTACTAATACATTAATTCATTGGTTATTCTTCTGCCTTTTTAATTTTACAATGATTAGGTTGATACCAAAAGCAGGTGATAGTTAACTTTATTGGGTAGGGGTCATACTGCAAGAGGCAGCCAAGCCAGAAATTGGCTTAACTATTTATAGCTCTCTGCATACTTTTAAAAATCCTATATCAAATCCTATATCATTCTTTTGGTCCCCTTGGTGTATGTCTGTTAAATATTGTTTCTTACTGCAATGCTAAGGATCTGCATTTGGAAGTAAGCTTTATTGGTTTCACTGAATTCAGTTCCAGGTGTGTATATTTAGAGAATTGCAATCTATTTTAAAAAGGCCAGTGCATTGAAGTATGGGCCCACAATATTTGATTGGCTTCGATAAGGTAGCTTCCTTCACAAAATCAAAATGTCTATAGTTCTCTCCCTATGATTAAACTACCATGCATGCGCTTAATTGAAGATAGCTAGTATTTAATTCAAAACAATGCAGGATTGGCCGTATATGAAACTTTTGTTCTCTCTGTTGTCTTAAAATGAAACAACCACAGTTATCATTGTATGATGTTAATTCATTGCAGTTTGATTGAGCATATAATATCTTCATAATGTACTTAATTGATGGTTGCCATTACCCTGCTTTAGGAAATTACTAACTTACTAAATAATGGATGGATATAGAATTGCTGAGCATTTTGAAATTTTACATTAATATACAGAGAAACATCTAGCTAATTCCTATTTTTTCTGTGAAATAAAATTCTTCTAATGCACCCTTATACTAATTTATCTTTAATACAACCTTCTGAGCCTGACAGGCGATATTTTGGTCTAACTCCCATCAGCCTCAGTCAATGTAGCCAAGGTTTGGATAATGGAAATTGTAGTCAGTTGAACATCTAAAAGATCCAGATTGGGGGAAGGTGTTTAATGATACTATTTGAAATATTAAGAATTAAAGTATTTTTTCTTAAAACAAATAATTGGACCCTGATTTTTAAGAAATCATGAAAGGATTTTAATTCGCCCTCATTTTCTTGACACTTCTTAATTTTTAACAATAATGAGGCAGTATTGACTTATTCAGGAAATAATACCATAAATATTTTCCTAATATTCTATATATGCCAATACATTTTAAAAAAATTTCTTTATCAAATAAATTTATTCTGGTAACAATAGAAAGAATATGGACTCAGTATGAGGCCTGACAGATGCAGTATTAATGGTTTGTTCTGATTATTGGTACTGATGCGTTTTGCAAACTCCAGAAGACATCCAAATTTTATTCAAACAGTGAAGGACTTCATTATTTGCAAATAGTGTTTGCAGAGAAAAATATGAGAAAATACATAAACACTTAAGGATGGAAATGTGGATCAGCAATAGGGTTAGATTGGTTTTTTTATAGCAATTTCCTGAGTTGACCATTGTTGGAATCAGGCTTCGAGTAAAAAGGGCAAGAATATGCTAAAATACTGTAAAATCAAATTTCTGAGTCAATAAATACTTTTCTTGCTGCTGTTGCATTAACACATGAACCATTTCCATATTAAAATCTTGGGATGACTAATCACTGTATTGATATATTAAAGACATTGGCTTATCATTTAAGGCACTTTGATACTGGTAGCATTTTTTTCCTTGCATTCTTTTTTTTTTGCTACAATAGTTTCTTGCTTTACAGTTCCTTTTGCATACAAATTGAGAACGGGGGTCGTGAAATGGCTTTCTTAAGCAGGCTTTTTAAAAACTATATTAATTAAAGCTGTGTATTGTTTTTTTTCCCTTTCTCTAGACCAGCATGTTTTGGAAATTTGATCTTCATTCATCATCCCACATAGACACACTTCTAGAGAAAGAAGATGTAACACTGAAGGAACTGATGGATGAAGAAGATGTGTTACAAGAGTGTAAAGCTCAAAATCGCAAACTTATAGAATTTCTTTTGAAATCGGAATGTCTGGAAAATCTAGTATCATTCATTATAGAAGAGCCACCTCAAGACATGGATGAAAAGATCAGATACAAGTAAGAAATATGTTTAATCTAAAAGCTGGACACTGAAAAACTAGGAAGTTGGGAAAAGAGATTTTGCATATTACTAATTTTAGGAAAGTGGGTTGTATACTAAGATAGATACCCTCAAAAAATCTTCCCTTTCATAACTTGCTAAGACCATGTCAAATGAAAATAATTGTATCAACAAAAATTATTTATTGTTTCTACTATTATTTGAACATTACTTTGTCTTATTCGGGTGGGCAGTTAGTTTTCCCAAGGGGCCACATGAGAAACTGGGATCGTTGTGAAGGCTGAACCAATAGGCTGAACTTAAATTCTGCTCAGTTGTGTGTGCAGCGGTTCTGAGCCAGCCTTAGCAGAAGCAAGAAACAGACTCCTTGTCATGAAAAACTCCTCTTTATTTACCTCTTGTGAATTAATGGCATTCACCCACTGAAAAGTCCAGGCAATAGTCCTTCAAAGAGTTAACTGCAGTGACAGACCTTATCAGTTCCTTGTGAGGCCATGAGCTCCCAGTCAAGGCCATGAGGTCTTCAGCCAAAAGGCTGCAAATTAAGTTCTGGCAAGCAGTCTCTGTGGCACGAAATACAATGAGCAAAATCTTCAGAAAGACGAACTGTTGTCTCCTACGACAACCATTCCCCTTTCCTTCTATTTATTCCCCAGGCAGGGAGGGTCCATTCAGCATCCACATGTGCTTTGCTTCCTGAGTCGACTCCTTGACCTCCGTTGTTCCCCTCCTAACAGCTCTGCACATACGTGCATCTGGAACAGGTCCCAGCTGTTCTTCCTCACTCATAGCAGCCTCCGAAGGCAGCTGCCTCTCCAATGGCTGGGAAATGTCAGATGGCCCTGGCTCTATCTCTGCGTCTGACACAGAGCATCCATCAGAACCTTCCCCAGACTCCAGAACTGGCCCAAGTTCCTCCCCAACCTCCTCATTGTCCAATTCTGCCGCCAGCTCCACTGGCAGCTGGCAGCCCACAGCAGCGGAATACACTTCATTTGATTGCTAATTTCTGATTGATCTCACGAGGGCTGGACAGGGATAGCCAAAGGGCCGGATGTGGTCCAGGGGCCATAAAATGCTGAGGTCTGATCTTTCTTGAAGTGATTACAATCAACTTTTCTAATAAAATGTGAGATACTTTAGAAATATTAATTTTATTGGTAATATTAGTTATTACTAATAATAATAGTAATAAAACACAAATGTAAATTAAAACAATATAAAATTAATAGATTCAGTTAAAAATGAAGGGATGAAGGAAAACAAAAATGTAACAAAAGCCATTCACATAACAGTTCATGCAGGGACTTGGTGAAGAGAGATATTTTCCATATGGCATCCCCAAAAATGTAATTTAAGAAACTTTATGAATATGATAAATGAACATGTTTCAAAGTATAGGCTTTACAGGTCTTGGTAGAACCTCAAGTCATGCTTCTAGTTTAGAGCCATATAAAAATCAAAACTTTGAACTGCTCAACAGATGATTGGCAATTGGTGCATTTGCTTCAATAAAGGAGTAACTTGTAGGGTCCGCTGCCCCACACAGTAACCTAACTACTGTATTCTGCATCAGCTGAAAGTTCCACACCTCTCTGTATAGGCAACCTTGTAGAGAGCATATTGTAGTAATACTCTTTAAGTGAGATAACCTGCATGTGAACATCTATAACTCATACAATCAAATCTTCACCAACTTTTTGTTGCTGCAGAAAAACATAATGGGGAAAATGAAGCGTAGGATTGATTTTACCTTCCAACAATCTCTTCTTCCAGAAGTGCATAACTATCTCTATTTCCTAATTTTTCAGAAATGAATGGTGTATATTTTTTTCAACTATATTTTTGGCTGCATTGGAAAGCAATCATCCCTGTTGGGAGAAAAGCTCAAGCAAGGAATCAGCTTGGACTTGCTAAATAAACACAAATAGAGCTGGGTCTGACTCCCTCCCCTTGAATGCTTTAAAGCCTTATCAGGTTGTTCCCAGGCTAAAGCTGTCAATCTGGGGAGATTCCTGTGTAATAGGCAGAGAACAACAAAGTTAGTTTGAAGTCTACACACACAATCTAGTTGTTTGCTCCTGACAAGCTGGTTACTATTGTATGTCACACCCAATGACCACATGGATCCTAATTGTGAAAATCAAAACTTGCTTATGGAGGTTTTTGTGAGCTCCATGGCCTGTGGAACAATAATCAACTTTTTCTGTTGTGCCTTGAGCTGATTGTCAAATTGGTATTCCTGATTGCTCATGGGAATGTTTCTTGCTACATTTCATAACATAACCTCGCCAA
>JANHJO010006247.1:76260-87685 GCA_032468235.1 Pseudoxyrhopus heterurus | reverse complement strand
GGAAGGAAGGAAGGAAGGAAGGAAGGAAGGAAGGAAGGAAGGAAGGAAGGAAGGAAGGAAGGAAGGAAGGAAGATTGTAATGAGACTGAGTGAGGATCTGAGGTAAATCTTGCCTTAGCACTTGGCCACCAGCAGCCCTGCTGCCTTTTGCATCCCCTTGTCCCCTCCTCCTGACCTCTCCTGGTGGTCTCCCATCCTATCACTGAGGATGCTTTGGTTATAAAGCCGGGTCTCCTTGTAAGGAGATGGAGTGGGCCTCCCCCTGATCCACACACTTTGCCCTCCCACGTACATCATGAGCAACTTGGCCAAGGAGAGCGAGCACAGCAGCAGTAGGAGCTGGTGATGCCCACCCTGGCGATGCCCCCGAAGTCAACCATAATCCTGATGCGGCCCTCAATGAAATTGAGTTTGCCATCCCTGCTCTATTATGATATTTAGTTGGTGGGCAAAACATAACAAGTGCTCATCATACAGATAGTCCTCAACTTACAACTGATCACTTAATAACTATTATGCTGGACTCCCCAAAATCTATTTATAATCCATTTTTGAAGTTATAACAGCTGCACACCCCTGTGGGCATGTGATTGCATTTTGGGTGCTTGGCAACTGGCTCACCTTTATGGCTGTTTGTATGTCCCACAGTCTCATGACAATAATTTGTGACGTTTTTTAATGGTTTCTGTCATTTACTTCTGGTTTCCAGTGAAAAATGCCCATGGTATTTGCTTAACCACAACATTTGCTTAATGACTGCAGAATTCACTTAATAACCATCAAAACAATGTCAAAAATCAGATTTGTGTAGATGATTCCCAACTTATGACCACAACTTATAACCGTAATTCCAGGCTCAATTACAGTTGTAAGTTGAGGACCACCAGTAACATGTCACATTCTAAAAATTTTGAAATTGGTAATGTACAACTCTTTTTGTTGCAATATAAACTTCCTTTCAAATAGCAATTGTAGGAATGTAATGTTGACTTGAGTACCAGTAGAACTGGGGGAAAGCTTATATTTATTTTGAAAAATATAAAAATGATGCACTCTATTAAGTTCAGTATACCATATCGTCTGAAAGTTCTCATATTTAGTTAAGGGAAATTTAAAACAATCCTCTCAATGGATGCATTTCTTTGTGTAGAACATACAGAATAGTTCAGTTCTGGGCAATCCCACTCTAGGACATTTCGGAAGACTCAAAGTTGCAAAGGAAGATATAATGTGCTTTAAGAGAGCTCTCTATATATTGGAAATCAAATACAGGTAGTCCTTAACCTATGATCACAATTGAGCCCAACATTTATATTGCTAAGTGAGATAACCACAGTTGTTAAGTGAATCACTGCAATTGTTCAGTTATTGACACTGCTGATAAATGAATCTGGCTTCCCTATTGATATTGCTTGTCAGAAGATCGCAAAAGGTGATCACATGACCACAGGGATGCTGTAATGGTCGTGAATGAAAAATGGTCATAAGTCACTTTTCTCAGTGCCACTGTAACTTTTAATGGTCACTAAATGAACAGTTGTAAATCAAGGATTACCTGTAGATCTGTTTCAAAATGTGTTTGGCTTTATATCTTCCAGTAAAGTTATTTAAAGTGATTCCCTTATAGAAACATTTCAGAAACACAAATGCTTGAATGTTTAGAAATTATGTTCAACTTTGCATAAGTAATAATTCATTGAAGTTATCAAATAATTATTCTGAACCTCAAAACAATAATTAAATAAATGCAACATTTTTTGTACATACGAGATCCTTCTGTTCTAATTTTCTGTGATGGTATACTAGGATCTCCTGTCCCTAAAATATTAGTGGCCATTATACGAAATTCATATTCCATCCATGGAATTAAATCAATAACTTTTGTGGATTCCGCATTTCCATCAACAATGGAAGGATCTAAATACAAGCAGAAACAATAATTAAAAACAGCACTGCAACAAAAATTATATCATAACATCTAATATTGGCTTGCTCAGGTGATTTTAATTGCTAAAAAATCCAGTTTAATTTCTCAAATGAATCCAGAAATATGGATGGAGAAATCTGCTAGGACGATTTTTCTGTTTTTTGTTTTGCCCATTTTGAATTGTTTTTGTTCATTTATTCAGCAGGTTATATTTTTTTAAAAAACAAAATGTGTATGAAACACATTTATTTGAAAAGAAGTTTCCTTTTTCTTAATAGCCACGTTGTTTAAAAGCTACATTCCATATATGTGTTTATACGTTTTTCACTAATATAGGTATTATTTTTGTACATTTCTATGCACCTTTGGAAAGAAGTGCAAAATTCTGAACAGTGTGAATATCAAGAGATAACTTCATTCATAATTGCACATCCTTTAGGAAATACTTCATGATATAATAATGGACTTATTTTTTTAAAAAAATATTATAGTATTTAATGGGTAAAACAATTACTTGAAATATGAGTCAAGAGCATTGGCAATCAGTGTGATTGGTGTAATGAATATTACATAAGAACCAGTTGCCCAAAGTATGACCAGTACTACTGTAAGATATTTTGGCGCAGTGGTTAGAATGTAGTACTGAAAGTTAATTCACTGCTCACTTCAGGAATTCGATTCTGAACTGCTCAAGGTTGACTCAGCCTTCCATCATTTCAAGGTCAGTAAAATGAGGACCCAGATTGTTGGAGGCAATATGCTGATTCTGTAAACTACTTAGAGAGGGCTGTAAAGCACCATGAAGGGGTATATAAGTCTGAGTCCTAATGCAGTTCTTAGCCTGGAAATTCAGCAGTTATATCAGATTGTGAATTGGTTTATCAGCTGGTGTAGTAATGTACTGTTTATTCAATCCTAATTTTTATGCTTCTAAACTTGTTGGGGACAACATACCTATTTCTGCATGAAAAATCGTTAAAAAGTAAAAGAGTTCTGATGCCTCTTATTTTGATATCTTCCATTATTGTGGAGGAATCTGTTAATCCTTCAAGGTAGGCTAGATCAGGAAACGGACTCCACAAGTTTTTCTGGTCACAAATGCTCCTTCCTGGGGATGATGTTACCACATGTCAGTCAGTTTTATGACCCTATGTAATATTGTATGAGCATGTGACCATCATTTGTGATGTATTTGCTGGTTTCTGGCAAAAACGCTCTTTCACGTGAATGGGTTTGCTTAGCAATTGCAGCGCTTAATGAATACTGTGAAAAAGGCCAGAAAATTACCGGTACTTCTAGTAATATAGGTGTCTCGATTTATTTATTTATTAACATTTATATACCGCCCTCTCCCAAGGGACTCAGGGCGGTGTACAACAGTAAAATAACATAAAAATAATATAAAAACAGAAGTTAAAAAACCCAATCATATATTCAAGTGAATTGGGAAGAAGTCTTTCTGAGGCTTTCTCTGTTTCCCAAGTTTAATACATGTTTCTGTATAGCTTCTCTAGAGTCATCTCTGTGACTACAGCACCTCAAACAAGTTCCACGCAAACAACTTTCCTTACATAAAAATAACGAGGGCAGGATGTTGGACAATCTTGGCTGCAACTTACATACTCTGGAAGTACTGTCCCTCTCTATATTGCCAAGCATTAGATAGCTTTGAAAAAGTGCTGCTCCTTTGTGTGGGAGAAAGTATCCCTATTCCTATCATGTTCTGAATGGGCTGAAAATGGGACATGTGGAGGCTGAAAACGGGGCGTGTGGAGGCTGAAACGATATGCGGAGGCCGAAAATGAGGCGTGCAGAGGTAGCAATAGGCAATGGCAATCCCTGCAGCCTGAAACAGCTAATCATCGGGAGGCCGATCCAACGGACAATCAGCTGCTTGTCCTAATCAGGCTGTGCTGAAGCTGAAACAGGCTGTTTGCTGCAAGGAGGCAAATTGGTAGGAGGCAGAGGCCGAAGGGTGAGGGCCGGCGGGTGGGCGGGGCTTCGGCAATATTCGCTGTATAAGATGCACAGACATTTCCACCCACTTTTTGGGGGGAGAATAGTGTGTCTTATACACCGAAAAATACGGTATATTAAAATGGTTGGATCTTTGTGGTTGCAATTCAGATATTAGGAATTCTGCTTTATGTCCTTTTGCTACAGAATATAGAGGTGAAGTCATGAGAGAAAATTCTTTTGTTTCAATATTTTGGCTATAGGACTCTGTTCTATGCATCATCCTTTAATAATATTGAGGTATTACATGAACATTCTCATCATGTGTTGGCTTTGAAATGTGACATATTTTGATCTTGATTTTTTTATGTTAGCTATTTTAAACTTCCCTGTTTTTATTACTTAACCAAGTGTGTCCAACCTGTGGCCCACAAGGCTGCATGTACCCCTGGACAGCTAGTCATGTGGACCCACACGTTCGTAAACTTTTAACATTATTCTTTATATACATTAACTATATTATATATTTTATGTGCCGCCCAAGACAATTCCTCTTTACTCATTGAGGTTCAGAAAAGCCAAAAGATTGGACATTCATGACTTACACAGTTGTTTAAAAGTGAATAGTCAATTGGTTTGTGTAGATATTTCTTTGCATTGCCAGACCTCAGAACTCTTAGATGTATGGAATTATTGGAGGCGGTTTTCTTGTTTCAATAATGGAACTGTGGCATCCACCACAAAACACGCTTCGATTTTCTATGCAATTGGGAATATGACTTTCACTCTATTATATAACTGTCTCTATTTTCTCTTTGTTTCTTGGTTTTCAGCACAACTAGTTAAACTGTTGCACCTCCTTTCCTTAATAGTGGCACTTTAGAAAAAACAAAAATTTCTATTCCCTTCCTAGTGCTTATACATATATAAGAAAAGCAAAACAACAAATATATTTCCTCAATTTATATTCTCCAAAGGCCCTGCAGAATCAAATGACTGTGAAAGGATCTGAGTTTGGTTTGTTGTGAGTTTGGCTTTAAAAAAAAAAAAATCCTCCTTTGCAATAGAAGTACAACCATAAGTATTTGGAAGAGAGGTTTTTGTTATTGACAACTTATGAAAACACTATAGTCTACTTAAATATTTTCAATATTCCAGAACATAAAACTATAGAAAATAACCCTTTGAATAAAATTACATACGCATTATGCTAAACACAGAATTATGTTCCAGTTACTTAAATATTTCTTCAGGAGTTGGAATTCTATTTTAACGTTATGTTCTTCTTTTTGTATAGAAAAGTGTTATGAAGACAACATGGGGTGTACTGGATCCACCAGTAGGGAATACCAGGTTAAATGTGATTAGGTTAATATCCAGCCTTCTGCAGACAAATACAAACAATGTCAACCAGGAACTTATAGAGCTCAACAGCATAGGAGTAATACTGGTAAGAATATACATATTTTTAGATTTATTTATTTATTTACTTACTTACGTACATACTTAGAGGATTTATATGACTGCCTATTGCAGTGATTGCTAACCTTTTCGGCACTGAGTGCCCAAAGTGTGCCTGCGCATCCCCAAAATGTAATATGCGTGCGTCTCCCCGCATATGCGTCCCTGTGCATGCACCTTACGCATGCGTGGCAGAGACCCAAAGACCAGCTGGCCAGTGGGAGGCACGCATGCACAGCAGAGCTGAGCTGGGGCAATGGCTCGTGTACCCACAGAGAGGACTCTGTGTGGCACTTCTGGCACGCGTGCCACAGGTTCGCCATCACGGGCCTATTGCATGTAATGGTTCTAGGACGCTCACAACAATATTAAAAGAAAGATAAAAACAAAAGTATTTTTGACTCCCAGGTGCCAGACCACACAGCCTCTGGGCTCAACCCCCAATCTCAGCTGGATTACTGGTGGCCCTCAGTTAAGGACTACTCCCTCAGTGACCATTCAAACTTATGACAGTTCTGAACAAGGTGTAATTATGACTGGTTCTCAAACATACAGTCTTCACAGTGTCCCTGCAGTCTAGGAGTACCTATATGTAACTCATGGAGGAGAAACAACAGTAACCATATATATATGCAGGGGAAATAGGGATATTTTTATTTAAAACATTAGCCTTGATGATGGCAGAATTCATTCAAAAAAAATTGAGAGGCTAAAGTTAAATCCATATTGAACAAGTTTACACATTCATGATTCCATTTCAGATTAGAAGATGCAATCATAGTATTTTCTGCAATGTGCATTTTTGTTGAAATAATGTAATACCTTGTTATTATCAAGTATAGTTGCAGGAAATAAGCAGGGGTTTTTTTAATCTTAAAAGTCCCAAAGCAAGCTCTCCAGAAAAGTATAGATCTAGGAGAAAAGCATGGATGTAATGATTGGCCACAGAATCATTGTAATTGAAGGACCATGCATATCCTGTACATCTTATTGTTTCATATTAAATGGAATGAAAAAAATCGGCACGTAATGGACATGTAGTCTGAATTTGGAAACAGTATTGGAACATTTTTGTTAGCAGATGCTTGTACCTGCATAGGATGGTCTTCTCTAAAATCAACTGAATCTGGTTTTCACCCAGCTATTTTATCTCATTGAGGATATAGAAATCCCTATTCACAAAAATTGCAGTGCCTTCTCTTTGTAAGCTCCTCAGAGATGCTACTTGCACAAATGAGTACTGTACATATATGACATCACATGGCACACTTATTATTATGGTTGATTGCACGATCAGCCAGGTATTTAGACTGGATTTCACACTTTTGTCTACCTATGAAGTCCTTCCCAAAGACCAGGAATAGGCAGATGTTGTTTAATAATGGTAAGATATCTTCACAGGAGGTAAACTGTTCCAAATTAAGTTGCCATTAGCAATTGACTGGTGATGATTTTGTCAATGCTGGTGCTAGTCAAGTGGTGCTCCATGTATTTTGAAATTGTACTCAAGGCACCTATTACTGTTGGTACTATCTTTGTTTTTTTCTGCACAATCATTCTATTTGCAGGTCTTCATAGTTTGTGATTATCTCCTGTTTTTTCTCCTGTTGTGCTGTCTCCATGTATTGCACTTTGTACCATCCAGTCTCTTTTGTCTTTCTTATCAACAGTTGTTAAGTCTGGGCTGTAATATGGCAGATGGTTGTTTGTTTGAAAGGCCCAGTTGATTATTATTATTTCCCTCCTTTTATATATTTTGGCCAATTCAGAGCATCTAACAATAATTAAAATATTATAACTTGTTGTCTTTCTGTGAGTTGTTAGTCCCACCCAAAGGCTCATTATCAAGAAACCTTTGCTTAAAAATACTTCAAGTCTCTTCACCCCCCCCCCCCTTGGTGGGTATGGCCTAGCCAGGGCGGCAGGAACCAGTCCCTCGCCGTCTCTGGACCAACTCCGCAGCCTATTGCATATTTCATACCCCTGCTTTAGCCAATTGATTGCTCCAGCAGCTGATATATGTAGTGGAAACATTTATACTCAATATATCAAGTCATTTAATCAACATTGGTGGAGGGCCTAACTGACTATATGCTTTTATACACACACGCACACACACCTGAAAAAATTGCATAAAACTTATGTGAAAAAAATTCTGACAAAAAGGATGGTTAGGATTTCTGTTGCTGCTTCTGGCAAACCTGAGTTCAGCTTCCTTCAATAGAAATAGGAGTATCTGAGAGTTTTTTTAAACGAGGAAGATCATTTTTAAAATCACTTTATCAGAGGGGGGAAAATATCCAGACATGTTTAGTAAGTGTTATGGATACTTCTGATTCCTGTTTCCTGTTTCTTTGTCTCCTGCAGGACATGTTTTTTAAATACACATGGAACAATTTTTTGCATACTCAAGTAGAAATTTGTATTGCACTAATTCTTGCAAGTCCTTTTGAAAGCACAGAAAATGGTACAGTCTCAGATCCAGATCCCACTAGAGGCAACCTTTTGCTGAAACACGTAAGATATTTTCTTGTTTTGTTCTTAGACATTGCTGCACTTAGGTACAGTGGTAGTAAGTTCTCTAGCTGACTAATAATTTCAACTATCTTTGAGAACTTAATACAACTACAATGTGAGTGGCAGGATAATGAAACACATGCTAGCATTACATTTTAATAGGATTCTAATGTATAAAATAACCTCTCCACTCCAGACTTCATGTATCTCTATTTTTTAACAGAGGTTTTATAGCAAGGATGGAAGCAGAAATGCAAGAAATATCCTTGCTGATTATTTCCCATTCATAAATACTGCATCTAGTTCGTCTTGTCAGGTTACATAGAGACAATTTGCCCCCCAAAAATCTGTGTCCCTCTAAAAACTGTAAACGGTTAAGCAGTTACTTGAGAACAGAACACATAATACCATTGTAGCATATAGTTAATTTGAGTTTAATCTTTATTCTTTCCATAAAACATTGAAAATCAAATGGCAGGGTTGAAGAGAGAGAGTGTATGTGTTGGAAAAATAGTGCTTTTTGCACTGTACAGTTTGGTGGCTAGCCAGTCATTGATATGGTAAATAGTTCTTTTTATTATTTGATCAAGTTTTTTTAAATTTCTTCTGCAAAACTAAGTAATTTTTTTTCTTTGTAGCTTTTCCTTAAGTGCCATTTAATAGAACGAATACTTGAAGCATGGGATATGAATGAAAAGAAACAGTAAGTAGTCAGAAACTTTTCTAATTTTGTATTTTTAAGATGCAGTATAAGATCACAGACATTGACTTACATCCTAACTATAATTAGCAATTTTATATAAATTCTGAATTTCATATACCTCTTTTTCCTGTGACTCTTTAGGGTATGTGATCCCTCCATGAGAAGAGATAACATTGTTAATTCTCCTTGTGTGCACTATTTATTATATTTGCTTTAATTAAACACTTTTATGCATTTTTGTCTCTATGTTTTGGCCATCTTTCCCATATATAATTATAGTCTACTTATAGAAGAAATGTATATTGAAACTAAACCAGAAGAATATGTTTTAATGCAGAATGCTGTTTACTTAGTTGTTTAAGAATGCACAAGATATTTATGTCAAGGATTAAGCTGTCATATTTTATCATAATTCCAGGTTTTGCATAATATATTTGAATTTCTTACTGAATTCACCCATATTCTAGATTTGCAATTCTAGAATAAATCATAAATTAAGCAACATAGTGCTGCAGGCTACCAAAATAACAACCACCACCAAACTTAAAGTTAATGAACTTCAGCATGCAGTTGCTAGTCTTTAACTGACCTATTACTCTATTCTATGCTGCTTGAATCAGCCTTTGTTTTGGTTCCATTTTCTACAAGTCCATAAAATGAAAATCCCATAATTAACTAATTTTTCAGATTGAATAACTAAGTTTAACTCTTGCAGAGCTGAAGGAGGAAGACGGTATGGCTACATGGGTCACTTAACAAGAATAGCAAATTGCATTGTGCACAGTACTGATAAAGGGCCAAACTGTACACTGGTGCAGCAACTTATTAAAGGTAATCCATTATACTTGTGCTTACTGAGTCTTATGTAAGTGGAATTCACATTTTCATAGGTTCCTTTTAACATCAGTTTTTCTGTATCTGCTATCTCCTTTTTTCCCAAGTTCATAGGATCTTATTCCAGGAGTTATTCTAAGTGTGATAACTTAGCAAACATCAGACTTGACCAATTTGACTTTTACTCTCAGTGGCTCTAGATTAATAATGTAAACACATGTTTCAACTAATAATTGCATGATGTGTTCTAACAGAGTTTAGGTGAAGGAGGTTTAAAATTACTTCTCAGGAGTTTTTGTTTAACACACACAAAAAAAGCCCAAAATAGATGTTTTCCATGTGTCCTTTGTCTGGCTTGATTTTAGAACACTTGCAGAGGTCACATTTTATTGTGAAAGATGAATAATTAATTCAAATAATGCAGGATTTATTTATTTGTTTGCTTGATTGCTGGCTTGCTTGCTTATTTTGATGCCTTCAAGTAAGTGTTAGCTCCTGGTGACTGTCTGGACTAGTACCTGCAGTTTCCTTGGCATTATTTTAGAAGTGGTTTGCTACTGCCTGCTATCTGCGGCACAGAGCTAGCTCAAGGTCACCCAGTTGGCTTTGTATCTAAGGTATAAACTCAGTAGTCTGCTGGTTTTAAGCCTGACACTTTAACCACTACACCAAACCTCCAATGTGACAGATCTGTGAGTCTCTCACAAGAGACAGAAATTTCAAATGCACATGAATAAACACAAAGGTGTCTTGAGAAGGAGGTAATGCATACCTTCTGCATACATTCAGAACTGTTCCAATAAGCTATGATTTGTTTTAAGATTGATCATTGCTTACCATTTATTTATGATGAACAAAGTTCAGAAGTTGTCTATGGCCCTGTCAATTATGCCATTTAGTTAATGAAAAGCACATTGTGCTGAAAAAATCTTTTGTCTCAGCTTTTCAAGGAAGTCTGGGTAATATGCATGGTAGTGGTACTCCAATTTTCCAGTTTCAAATTGCAGTTTCATTATAATGTAAAAATATTTTATAAACCTAATGTTTCATGAGCTTTATGTCAACTAATCAAGTCTATTAGGATTTAAAATTACATCCTAAAATCTTCTGGAATTGCCTACAGTGATAGAAGGAAATTAATATCAGAAGCCCATTATTTGCTGCATTTGCCAGTTATAACTCAATAGCAAATTGTCTGAATGTCTAGTTATGAAATTAAATAATGATTTAATAATGATGATGAAACAAGCAAAATAAGTTATCTAATTTTGGCAACTGTTTGACTGGTCAATTGATTGATTTTCTACATACTAATTTCTAGCTGAACAAATCAGTTGATCAGTTGTTGAAGATAACATGATGATCGATTAAATCTCTACCAAGTTATCAATTGTAAGAATACTTTGGGAACAATGAGTGAAAATTTAATTTCAGGTACAGAAATAATCACAACAGAATTTCTCTCCTGAAGTTATAACTTGAAATTTAAAATCTTGCATACTATTGCTTATAAATAACAAATGCAATGTAACAGTGTATATTTTTAATAATACGTATTGCCATGTTTCCTCGAAAATAAGACCCTGTCTTAAATTTTTTGCCACCAAAAAAAGCACCAGGTCTTATTTTCCAGGGATGTCCACTGATTAACCTCACTTGCGTGCGTCGCCCCCGGCCTGCTTTTCGCTGTCAGAGGCTTTCAGGAACTACTACTACTGTGGCAGGCAAGGCTTTCCTGAAGGCCTCTGTAGCCGATAACAGAGTTCCAGATTGATCCGAAGCTTTGTTATCCGCTACAGCGGCCTTCAGGAAAGCCTTGCCGGCTGCAGCAGAAATGAGTCGGCAAGGTAGGTAGGGGTGTACGAGGCCTGGCTACAACTGTCCAAAGGTAAGTAGTAGGGTAGCTCCACCCTCCATCCCCCATTTTGGGGTTAGGGCTTATATTGGGCCCATGTGTAAAAAATCAAGCTAGGACTTACTTTCAGGGTAGGTCATATTTTTGGGGAAACACGGTAGATTCTGAACAG
>JANHJO010006247.1:47950-59358 GCA_032468235.1 Pseudoxyrhopus heterurus | reverse complement strand
CCCGGAAATTAGGACCATATCCAGTCTCCTACCCTTCCGTAAGGCGCTGAAGACCTGGTTGTGCTGGCAGGCTTGGGACTGAAGTGAATGGCGTGTGAATGTTTTTTTTTTAACTTGTTTTTATGCAATGTTTTTATATGTTTTTATTCTGAGTCCTTCGGGAGAGGGCGGTATATAAATTTTGTTAAATAAAAATAAAATAAAAATAAATAAAATAATCAAAATCGGCCACCTTAAGGACTAAAAAGTGCTGTCCTCTAGCTGTAAAATAACTTTCCCCTCATTGAGAAAGACATAAAGGGTAACAATCACCTGTTAACTCTGACAAAAGGAACTGTGTTGGACATACGTGAAGGGTGGTGAAACTGGCAATGCAGAGTAGCAGCCAGAGTCAATACAAAAAGACCTTGAGGAGCACAATATTTAAGGAACACATGGCTATAAACCAGATTTTTTTTGTTGGGGGGGGGGAAGAGTGCAGCAGAAATCAATGTGTTTTCCTTGCAGCCCTAGAACAGAGTTACTGTCAATGTGAATGTGAAATCAGAATATAAAAATAGGCATATTTTACGTCCTACCCAGTCTGATGGTGAAAGCCAACAGGAAGTTGACAGGAGGCTGGATTAGGGCAGTAGTAAATGGATCTTTGGACAAAATATAGTGCCATTGGCTCAAAAGAGACAATGATGTAGAGGAGTAAAGGATACTCCATTGCTAGTTCTGGTCAGGGTTATTTTTTTCTCATTTAGAATTGGCTTGTAATTATTCAACACACACATCTTTCGGTCACAGCCAGATAGAAATCAGATGGAAATAGGGGAAAATATAAGACTAAAAAGAAAGAAATTCAATGTTTCAGACATTCCTGCTCACAGGAAAAACTAATGAACTATCAGAGAAACTAAAATCCTAGTGTCATTACGGAATTCAGCACTGGGAAATTAATGGAAATTCTGTATGAACAGATTAGCATTTAAGATCTTGCTATCTTGGAGAGAATATTTTTTTAATCTGGCTACTGTTATTCATAGAGCTCCCCAGCTATCCTGAGATTTTTTTATTTGAAAATAGTTCACTGTATCCTGTAGCAAGAGGAGTCATACTGACCAAACAATATGCAACCACACTCAAAAAATGCTGGGCACCCTGAAACGTTTGGATTTCTGAGATGCTTATCTTTGTGGATGTCAGATGTACGAGAACAGTAGAAGCCTTGCCCTTATGGGCACTCTACAGTGGGAGTAGTGTTCCAGCCAAAAACTTCTAGTTCTGGAAAATACTTGACAACTTAATAGTGCACAAGTCCTGAAATCCCATATGTGCATCCCTTTAACTTCCCAAATCAATATACTGGATCCATTTCTCTCCTCCGCTTCTCAGAAGCTGTCTTGGCTTTTTTTTTTTTTAAAGGAAGGCAATTACATGATTCTATTTAAAATTACAAGAGTCCTAACCTCTTTTCAGAATGATCTGTGCTTGCAATTTGTAATGATAGAAATGGAAAGAAACAATTGTTTCATAACTGACTTTGCTACATTTGATGGCATGGTAAAGATACATTGTTTTAAGATGCCATGGATTTTTATGCTCATCTGCTATCTTTTAGAAGCTTTTTGAACTCAGGTATCTCAAGTTCACAAAGACCCACTGACTATTACTTTGATCTCCACTATGTGTATTTGAGGTCATGAAAGAAATAAAACTTTGCAGTTGGTTGTGATGGTGAGATTCAAGCAGTTGGGTCTCTATATGTTTTACCACAAAAGATATCTTACTATGGATTTAAAGTATGTTTCCAATTTAACCAGATGGATTCTTGATCACCATTAAAACAATTTCACCTTGTCTTTTTTCATCATTCTATCAGACAAAACCTTATGCTGTATTAAATGTTAAAAGGTTATTTGCTGCAAACTTTTTTTTCTGTTTAAAATAGCCAGAATAAATTTCAGTATGCAAAAACAATATAAATGGAAATTATTTTACCAATAAATGAGAATATTTGTAGCTTGGGGTTGAAATGAGGCACCCTTGATCCTCTCTGAGCTTGGTTGTTTTCTTGCAGAGATTTCATTTTCTTGCAGACTTTTCATTACTAGGTAACATCATCAGTGCTAGTAAATAAATTATTTGTTTCATATTGATAAAAATATTTTGAAAATGACAGAACCATAAAATGAGTTCAAAAATTTATTATAGAAATTGTAACAACTGAAATAACACCAAATATTTCAAAAGTCCTAAGACAATTTTAGTGGTCCTGTTTTGTTTCATTAGCTGCTTCATCTATTTTGTAAAAGATTAAAATGTGGAAAGTTTTCATAGACAGCAAATAAAAAATGGATTTCACCGAGGATTTGACAGCACTCCTTAGTATTTAGTTTCTATGTAAGATCTTGCATCCTAGCTCTGTGAGGCTGGAACATATTTGCTGTTCATTTGCTGTTCTTTTTTAAGTAGGATGGGGAGTGTCTAGAAGTGCTTTGCTGTATAAGGAAAAAAAATCTTGATTGCATTTTTGTGCCATAAAATATAATTCATTAAATATATAATTATATAATATTTATTTTGAAATTAACCATTTATGTGGCAAAGTAAAAGCCACAAGACTTAAATAAATCTATAAATTACCGTACTTTCCTAAGAAGCATAAGGATAAAACAGAAAATATTGCATTTTGTAATATAACATGGTAATGAAAATGGTAATAATTGGACAGTGAAAAAAATAAAGAGAAATGATATATTTCTCCTTGTTCTGTGCTAGTGATGAAGACTGGCCACTACTGGAATATAAAAGGTACTGAAAGCCCAGAAGTAATGTAGATGGGCCAAAAATAGAGAAGAAAAGCAGAATTCAACTACCTGAAAGTGCTAAAATAGTTTTTAAAAAAGGTTTGGTGCCAGAAACTTTGGAAGTTTACAAATGAGAACAATTGTCTATCAAACACAATGGACACATCAAAAAATAGATTGGGTAGTGAAATTTTTAGGCGGGATTAACAGGAAGAAGAAGAAAGATGTAAAGGAAGAGTTCAGAGAAAATTGTGTCAAATTTAACATTGAAGGAAGCATTATTTATTTATTTATTTATTTGTTGGAACTTCTATGCCGCCCATTCCCGGAGGACTGAACTGAACTGACATTAAAATTACTAGAGCTGGTGTGATGTGGAAAATGTATTAGTTACTAGCTTACATTATAGTAGATGAGAAAACAAACACTAACTACATTAGCAAGTCCTGTTTTTTTCTTCAGAGGTATATCTAAAAGAACGTTAACAGTTATCAACAGGATAAGTCAGCTGAGTTTAAGATGAGAGGAAATGTAGTTTATTGGAAGAATGTACAAAATGTGTGAAAATGAAAAGTATTAATCAAAGGTGGTAATTGCAGAGTACAGAGAAGGCACCTGTTAACAGGCATTACATCTGCCTTGTCTGTGGCAGCACATGCCCTTTGGAGAGCCCTAGTGTCTGAGATGAGGTTGGCCCTGACCCTGCCGCGTTTTCGGAAAGCTCTTAAGACCTGCTATCTTCCTGGACAGGGGAATCACCAGCCCAAGATGTGTCAGTTGATTGGCTATTGTTGGTTGCCTTTTAATGCTTATGTGTTTTTGTTTGTTTGCTTGTTTTAGTTAATATAATAGTTTGTAATGAAGTTTTAAATTGTGTTACCTCTCAGAGTCCCTCTTGCAAGATGGGTGGCCAGCTAAATAGAAGCGAATGACTGAATGATTATGGAGTTGGAATTAAAGAATTTCACAGCAGAAAGGCCAAACAAAAACATACTTTATAAAGAATAAATCAAAAGTGTACAAGGAAGCAAGAGGAAGAATTTGTCCAGTACTGGAGGCCTCATTCTGGCTTAAAGAGCTGCGCTCTTTGTCATGTGCACAGTTAACATATTTATAAAACAAGGTATTTTTGGAGTGTTTTCTGCCCTGAACCTGAAATTGTATTTGAAACAGACTGAACTACAACAAAGTGAAATAATATGTGGCAATAAAACTTTACCCAATTGTTTGTTTTTACAGTATTTATTTTAACTAGAGCTATAAAAAAAAAACTTGCATCTGGGAATCTAGTTTACATTTACCTTCCCTAAATGATAGCAATGATAGCCTAGTGACAAAGTTATTTATCATGTTTGCAATTGATGTGTAATTTATTGGCTACATAGCTCTGAAGAGTTAAAACATTTAATTTTAACCCCTACCGGAATTAATTTCTTTAGATCACCTGAAAATTTAATTCTACAAAATAGTTATATATATTTGAACTATAATTAAAAGTTTCCAAGAACTTTTCTTCAGGCAAGATAATTAAAAAGAAGGTGGAAGGGAGCAATGGGACGAATTGTGATGAAATGTTATTTTTTTTAGAGAATAGGTAGTCCCAGAAAGGCTCTTATGGATGGATTAGCAGCTCTCCCAAATCATGCTGGGAAGATGAAACAAGCAAGTTTTCTTTTAATTTTGTAGCCAGTATAAAGTGACTCTTTAGTCTTCACCTATCACCCAAAGCAGGCTGACATGATGGCCTAGGAATCCTTATACATACATATTTCTGTATAAATGCAGTAAGTATACTTACATTTTCTATTAATGTGCCTAGGCTGCTATGTTCTGAAGCAAAAATGTGTTCCAAGGTTCCTATATATTAAAGACAAAAACATTTGAAAGTCAACTGAATTGATTTTAAAAACTTCCAAATAGATAAGCAAATTTACAAAATATTGAAACACAAAATTTCTCAATATTCATTCTCTTCAGTTATCTCTGAATATTTCCACAGTAATTTTAAAAAACTAAACAGAGATTTATATATGTTGTCCCTTTAACTCTTACTTTTGTGTTTATAAGTTACAAAAATACATATTGTTGTACTGATTGTTTTATTTTTAGATAGCATAATATTGCTTAGTTAAATTTGTCTCAGATAGCCAATTTGGTGTAGTGATTAAGACACTAGGCTAGAAATTGCCACTGTGAGTTCTACTCCCATTTAAACATGAAGCTAATTGGGTGACCTTGGACCAGTCAATCTCTCTCAGCCCTAGGAAGAAGGCAAGGACAAACTACTTCCAAAAATCTTGCCAAGAAGGTTTCATGTTCAGGAAATTGTCAGGAATCAAGATTGGCTCAAAAGTACCACCAAAAAAAGAAAAAAAGCCAACCTATGTCACAGATTTTTTCATGTGTTTGGAAGCCAAACAGTACAATTTAAATAGCTACTATAAAAATAAGCAAACTTTAAGCATAAATAACTAGTTTTTGATATATTTGTAATTAGTTTATTTGAATTGCAGGTGAAATTATTTCACCTATTTTTAAAATATTATTCAAATAATTACTTCCCCTCAACCACAGCTGAAAATGTGTGCCTTAGAAATAATTAATAAAGGTTTAAAACACTTTCTTTATTAAAATAATAACTTTTTTTCTAAGAATCTTAGTTAAGGCTATAATTAAATGCACATTCGCCTGGGAATAAAGTCTAATAAACACAATAACTCTAACACAGGCATTAATACTTATAATCTAAGCACATACTATGTCCATAAAAGAATGTTGCCATACTTTTTCTATGAATTAACTTATAATTTCGCTCTCAGGAGACAAATAGTGGTAAATATAATACCTTGCTACTTTCATTCTTTCTCAGGGGAAAAAAATAAAAAACCGTGAATCACTTTTTAAATTACATGAGATGATTAGACTTTTCAGTTCTTCAATAATAAAAGCAACCTCAGAGAGTTTGACTTTTAATAAATCATAACACAGATTATATACAAGCTGTACTTGAATTTTAAATATATAATCGATTTATTATGTGCCATCAAGTCAGTGTCAGCTCTTAGTGACAAGGCTCTTAGTGTACGCAAGGGTTTTTTTTTGTCCCTAACCTGACCCTTTCAGGTCTTCCAATGGTGCACTCATCACTGCAGTAATTGAGTCCATGCACTTTGCTAATGATTGTCTTTTTTTTTAATCTTTCCTCTCACAGTAGGAAAGGACCCAGCTCTCCTGAGAGGTTTATAATTCTGGGAAAAGTAGAAAGTAAGAGAAAAGGACTATAATTTTAATTAAATTCTCTGATACCAAGAGTTTCAAGTTCCTCCTCACCAAATTTCTTTCTTGAGTGATACTGGCATATGCTATTACCAGTAACTCCTGTGTTCTTCCGCTCTCCTTTTTCTTCAGTTCGTATAATTAATAATTTTGTTGCAGCTGAAGTACCTTGTATCTGGAAGGGTATCTTAATAAGTTATTATGGAAATCACAAGAATTCATTCCTATAGAATCAGTGTAGTGAGCTCTACTTATAATGATTATTAGGCTGATTTGACTCTTTGGATGGCTGTGCATTTTTCAAATAAATATTTAATCCTAACCAGCAAACTGTTATCATATTGATAATACTATTCTTTTAATTCACTGCCAGATGCTTAAATATAAACATGAAAACAAAATATCAAAAGTATTCCATCCATTCTTTAATTTTATTTTTTCATGTTTTCCAGGATGTTTGCTCCCCTATTCGGCTTACTGATTGTTATAAATTGCATAATTATTGGCTAGCTATAAAAGTATTTCTTACCTGATGGCAGATTTTAGGTAAAATGTATGGTGCACAATAAGGCTCCCCAGACTGACAATCCTGCACAGTACCATGTACAAGAATTACCTCATCCATAGCTTCATCATAAATATCACATTTAGTGTGATTTGGTACATCCACGACATATGTATTAGAAAATTGCACACATATTCTGTATGACCAATCCTGTACACCAAAGACATATAAATTAGATGAACGTTTATAAAAATTCTAGCTTGGCTATAATTCAAGATTTTTATGCAGGACAAAGTAGAATTTTTCTTGAATCAAGCTTAACTCTTGATAACTACATATCCATGTCCAAAATGTTTATTATATTCAAAAGTATTTTGAAAGGTTTTCAAGTGTTGCCTTGTTCTGCTCATTATTATATACTTTGGATGAACCATCAAAACATCAGTAAATATTGTTATGTATTTAGGTACTAGATTTATAGGCTGCCTATTTCATATACATTTACTTCAATTATTTCCTAGATTTGTACCCTAAATCATACCATGACTATAAGCAGAATTTTCCAGTTAAGAGCCCTTAGATATTCTAGTACTCAAAGTTTAGATATTTAACAAAAATATCTAAAAATTTGGGAAGGCGGTGCTGACATTGCAGTGACACGACGCATCTCCACAGGGCTCTGTGGGTTTGGGCTGAATTTGACCTGCTAGAAGGTTACAAGGGAACTAAGTCACCCTGGAGGTGTGATGAAAATAGAGAGGACACTCTGTCAATCACAAGATCACAAACCCCTTGTTTGATTCGGAGGAAGCCAAAAATTTTGCACAACAAGGTTAATCAACAAATGTAACACATACGTTACATTTGGCGTACATATTTAGTATATATTAGCTGAAACCACAATTTAAAATTATATCAATTCCATTCTGTACTCAAAGACATATATTTGTTCAGTAGGATTAAGACATGAGGAGACTGTCATCGCCATATACAAACCTAAATGTTGTTATGACTCCATTTAAATTCATACTTCATTTAAACAATAAGCTATTCTTTATAGTTCTTCAGTATTCTATAAATATGTCAATTTCATAAACATATATAATTCAGACTTTTGTTTCAATCTTCCAAATTCCTTTTCTTACATTTAGCATCATGATTATAACAATAAGAAATTGCTCTTCCCTTTTTCTTTTCTAAAAGGAAAATGCTGCTTGTATCTCATTTTTATCAATTTAGGAGTATGTTTTTTCCTGCTTCCTAATCTTCCACTAAAACAAGAAAGATTGCTTTAATAGGGATTATTTCAATACAATGCACCCTATAACTCCAAGTAGTGAGATATCCCACAGCATCACTCAACAGCATTTTTTTTCTTTGAACAAATTACCACCGGCAAATCACAGCATTTCTGTAACACTTAGTTTATATTAAAACAGTAGATATTCAGAAGTATTTCAGCCATTCCCAAACTGTATCTACTTCAAAATTATAGTTTATTGGCCTCTCTCCCCATCTTCTCAAAGCAGACAATCCATATACTTAAATAGCAGAGATATAAAAATATGTATCCAATACCATCTAGGAGCCAGTGAATCCAGATGTCACTATAAATATTGAGAAGGTTTGCTAGTTACACTTCTGAAAATTATTAAAATTTTCAGCTTCTTCACTGATAGGTCTATTTCAATTGCAGCAGAGTTTAAGCAAGAGCATCAGCAAAACAACTTAGACTAGAACCATAAGAAAGCTGCAGACATGCCTACCAGATTTGGAAGACTTTCTTTAAAGCTTTTGAGAGCAACATCAAGAGCAATTTTTAACCATATTTTATATTCCAGGGAGGGTGGTTCCAAAAATGTATCAAAAGCTTCAAACAAATCATCAATAGAGATGAAACATGTCTGAGGGGAAAAAAGAAGAAAGTAAGCCCATGAGACAATTACAACTACCATTGTACGTTGTATTTGGGAAACTGTATTGACTTCAATTTCAATTTCTTCTTTGGCTGAACCTCACAATATCTTGGCCTTTTCATACTCCCTGTGCGAAAAATGTGCGAAAAATGGAGAAAACATTGTGTGCCATGCTGTCATGAGATCTACTACACAATACAAGCTGTACTTGTAATTGAGATAAACATGAGATTTTCCACAAATGTGCATGCATGCACACAAACACACACAGACACATTAAGTCTCTCACAACAGAGTAGGAAGAGATTGAAATGGCATAAGGAGCTGGCAGAGTTGTTATTGGACTAAGAGGGAAAAAATGAGAAGATGGTTAGCAAGGAAAGTTGGATTTATGTAGTTTCAGACTGCTGAAGATATGCAAGTTCCTGTATAATGAAATATAATCAAAGGACATAAAGATCACCATCCAGGGAGGAAGACAGCATTACACTGGATGTCTACATGGTATAGATTTCAGAGAGGAAGAAGAGGAGCCAAAAAGCAAAGTTCTGCCAATATGAGAGTTGCTTGCTAAGTTTTAATTAAATCCTTGATTAATTCTTCAGGAAATTTAGTCATAACTGCTCAGTTAACAAAAGCTTACTTGGGGTGGCATTACTTTTGAGATCAAAAATTATGCAGAGCAAATAACAATATAAAACAATTTGTCATATTCCACTTTATTTTGAAGTTAAAAATGGAGGAAGGGAAGGGTGGAAAAGGATTTGCTTCTCTCAGCTTCAGCTTGGTTAGTCTCTATCTTTTTCAAAAGTTATACAAATACAGTATGTTTCTTCCCTTCCCCAAATAGTTTCTCTTCTTTTGTCAGAATGAAGTCAAAATGGATGGACAGACAAGTGGTTTGAACTAAATAGTTCTTCCAAGTAATCAAAGATTTTAGTCTCTCACTTTTGTGTCAGGAATCAAAATATATTCAGCTTCAATTTTTTCTTCCACTCTACAAGATTAGAGAATGATGGGAAGAGAAGGGGGTAAAAATGTCAAAGACAGAATTTAAAATGCTCATACAAACCCACCATCATCTGTTAGGGTGCATATATAAATGTTTACAGATGAAGAACAAACAAAATAATGGTAAAATGGATGTAAATATTTTAAAGAAACGCTTACAATAGAATAATGGGAAGAAATTGTGGATTAAATCTATAAAATGAACACCAAGTTATAACTTAAAGGAAAGCTAGTACAAAATGTTCTACAGCTGGCAGACAATTCCATTAATAATACCTAACAAATCATACAGTAATAAATATTGGAAATGTCATAAAACATAAAGAATGTTTTATCACATGTAGTGGATATGTAAAAAAACCTTACAGAGTCGCTTTGTAGAGTGAAATGGGCAACATATAATTTTAATAAAAATATAACATAAACAATGCAAAAAATTGAAATGCAATTAACTTTTCTAACTATGTATAATCTCAGAAAAAGTCAACAAGAAGCATCATAATTTAATGGGATAAATGAGATAATGAGCTGTGAGAATAAATTTTGGTCAAAACTGAAAGATACAATTTCAATAATATCTGATTGGGAATTTGAATTTGTAGAATATGCAGCAATGGCAAATCTAACTATTCATAACAGATATTTAACCAAATTTAAGCAAGAAGGTGCTCCATACATAAAATACATCATGCAGAATCGCAACTATAATCACTTACAGTCTAGTTTCTAAGGGAGCCTACACATCTATAAATATTGTATATTAGAAAATGTATAAAAAGAGGAAATTAGAAATCCAGTAGTTTGTATTCCTTTGGGGGGGATTTTAATTGTTAAGTTTGCTTTGCTTATCTATTTTTTCCTTTTATTAACATATAAAAAATACAGTGGAGATCTTAGACCATAATTTTATTGTACAAAAAATACTTTGATGCAATCCGAAGCAATTTTTTTGCCTGATCTTATTTTATTTATTTATTAAATCCATTTGCAACCCATCTTTTGGACAGCTTTGGGCAGTTCAGAAATGTAAAATATTCAATTCTGGATGAAAAACTGCTGGGCAATTAGGTGGTTAGTACACTACCAGCAGCTTTAGCTTCTTCCATACACAGGAATTCATATCCACTCATGTCCAGAGCACTGGTCCTTAATACTAATAATTTCTCAAATTATAATGGTGCCCCTCCTCAATTTTTATGGTGCGAATGAAACTCAGCTGGAATTGTCCCAAGTGGATTATATCTCTGTTGCTGTCCATCCAGGTCTCAGGGATACATGGAAGTTCTGCATACCTTTCAAGAAAATATCATAAAGGGATGCAGACCTGGCTTTTAGAAACAGCAACTGGAGGTCAAGGTGCTTGACAATTCAACCATAGGCTTAGGACAGGGACAAATGGCTTAGAAGAAGGGAGATGCAGTAATATATAGGTCTCCTTTCTCCTGCAGTGGGTTTCCCAGACTACTCCATAAAACAAAGGAATTAACTTTCATCTTACATTCTTTACATGAAGCAAAATATGTCTAGGGAGGGAAACACTCAATGGCAATGCCTCAGTTCTAGATGGAAGAAACAATTCCCTAGAAATATTTTTTCTTCTTTCGTCATTGTAACCTAAAATGGCAATACAATTTGTGATTAGCAAAGAGAGCAATCCCCAAATCTATATCTATAAAACAGAGTGTGTGTATGTATGTTTGTGGGTATGTCCCAAATAGGCTCTTCCATGCCTGCACGAATCTGTCCCAAACTTGCCAGGCACATACCTTGCACTCCGGAGACAAACACTGGGGGGGTCAGGAACAATGTTGGGCCTTATTTACCTCCAAAAAAGACTGCTGAACTCCACACACACCCCCAACAGGCCTCTGCAGCCGACGAGACAGCAACGGCCAATCCAGCCAA
>JANHJO010006246.1:46064-58280 GCA_032468235.1 Pseudoxyrhopus heterurus | reverse complement strand
CAAAGAAAATTAACACCATAACGTTTCCCTTTATTATATTTAATTTTCAAATAGGGTAGAGTACAAAACAACATCTTCTTTCATATTGAGATATTTCATCAGTTTGATATATTCCTCCCAAAAATACTAAACACAGACCCTAATTTTGATAAAATGTATTTCTACATTGTTTCAGCAGATGTGAAATATTACTTATATAGATGCAATGAATTAGCAAATTCAGCTGTTGCTTTATTTTAAAAAGCAATAAAATTCAGCTTTTAATTATAAAAATGTTTGGAAATTTTCAAGTAAAATTATATTAATCATTTGCTTTTTTCCATTTTTATTTTTAGGACAGTTTCACGGGTGCATATTCTTTTAGATTTAATACAATAAGATTTATTGATATAAATTGTTTAAAACCAGAATTTATTGCTTTAGAACTGCATTGCAAATTCTCTTTGTTTCACTGTAGGAATGTGTGAACATACTAATTTTTGAAAATATTTTCCAAATTGTTCTAGAACGCAGAGCTCATTAGACTTCAGTAAATACTTTACAATAGTGTCTAGCAAAAGTTGTCTTTGTTTTTTGTTTTTTCCCCACTAAGTTTTGGTATTGGTAGTATCAGTCTGACTTTGAGCAATATTTCAAACTAAAATTTCTGTATTATCCCAAATATTCTAGTGTAAACTAAATATCTGAAATAGTACTGGGGAAGAAAAAGCAGCATACTATTGCTTCATGGATAGTGAAATTGGGGGACTGGTGAGTGTAAGATAATATTATTTCTCCAACGATTAAGTAAAGTAGATGTTAAGACTTAAAAGGTTAAATCTATCAAACGATCTGAAAACCTGTGTAACTTTATACTGATATGTACCTTTTTTTCTCAGCTATCTCAAAAATGGGAATAATAATCTGATTTTTTCAGCCCTAGGAGGCAGGCCAGGTCAGGAAATAGATACCGGTAACACCAAAATGTTAGAAATAAACTTTATTGACATAAGGCTATAACAACACTTTAGGAAGCCTGACAGCATTTCCCTTTCTTAAGACTTAGACTAAAAAGTCAAGGCAGGGCAAGGTTGAGTTTCTTTCTCGTGCTTTCCTGTTTTCCTGGGCTTAGTCATGCTTTATTAATGATCGCTGCATATTTTCTCCTAGGTCATCTCTGCATTCCATAGGTTTAAGGAAGTGTTGTAAGAATGACACTTCACATAAGGACATAAAGCATTTTAGAGTGATGACTATTTTCCATTCCAGGCAAGTCCCATTCAATACTAAAAAGGGGTGGAAGAGGTTTGGCTCCTAGCTCACTGAAACATTTGTCAAGAGTTAGCAAAGGCAACTGTTTAATGATCTTTAATACCCAAACTTTTTTGAAATTGGGTAATGAATTGTGTCTTTCTATTCAATATCCTTTGGGATTTTTCTGACGGCATGAAAGAATTAAGGATGCAAAGTTTCATTGTGCTCAGGAAATATAGAGTAATACTACAACTCCCTTTTTGGGCCAAAGTCAAAACAAGTAGAAGTTTTTATCAGCTACATTTTTCCAATTGTGAATATTCAGAAAACATTTTACAATTATATTTACAAATACATTTAGTAAGGTTCTACAACGAAAGCATTTACCTCTGGGTTTTATCTGATAAAAACGCTTTTTCTCCAACTTGCATTTCCTATTTAACCTCATGTGAAAGGAAGCCCAAAAGATATTCTGGGTCATTCTAGAACAAAGGAAAAGAGGGAAATAGCTAATTATAGACAATAGTGACTTTAGTTAAACAAAAAAAACAAAAAAACAGAAGCTAGACCTAGTCATGATTAAGTATGAAGTTGTTGATTTATTTATTTATTTTGCAATTAAGAATATTGTTTGACAGCAAGAACTTAAGAAAATTATAAGAAACCAAAACTGGTTTACAATCTGAAAAAAACCAAAGAATCTTGTGGCATTTTATTGCAAAATTTAGAGTTGATAATCATATTAAAAATCATCTATTTCTCTGGAGATGGCAACTTTACAGAGAATCAATTTCTCCTTCCATTGTACTTATAGAATTACTACTTCTGCAGTATTTTCAGTTAATATTACCAGTGTAGTTAATGCAATAGTTCCTTTGGTGATAAGACCAAGACATTTGTACTAAGATTTTTACTCATTAAATATGTATTTTATTCAATAAGACCTTATGTCAAATCCTATATTTTAGCCACATGAGTTTTAACCAACATTCAATTTCAAATATTGGTACATACCGTTGTTCAATTTTACCTTTTTAAAGATGGCAGTAGTGATTTTATCCTAGTGAAGAAATTGTTTCTTTTTTCCCATCCACTCAGGGTAAATTTTAGTCATGGATTTTTTTAAAGCAACTACTTGTTTTTTTCAGTTATAAGATTATAAACTTAGACAAGTTTTTTAATTTCTTTAGGTTATAAGTTCACAAAGGCAAGCATTTGTCCATTTTATATCAGTGCAATATATATAATTATATGATGAAATTACAAACAAAAAATATTTTTCTTTATGAAACAATTATTCTGTTCTTTGCAACATATCTTTTAAATAGTTTATGAATGCAGTAGTTCTGGTAAGCCACACTAATGAGAATAACATAAATTTCTATTTCAAAAGTAAATTAACTCTTCCTTTGGAAGATAAAAAGTGACTATAAATTATGGTGACTTGTGGCATGGAATTATCTATTCTGTGTTGATTCATAATGAAAACAGAAAATTAAAAAATTTAGAAGTGTTAATAAAGTCCTATATCAGATATGTAGTTACAGATTTCAAAACTTTTAAGCAAATTTGTTTGCATTCTAAAACATTTTATATAAATTAAATATTTTTCAACGTAACTTCATGGTTAAAAACATATTTCTATTTAGATTGAAATTAATCCTGGAAAACACATAATCTTGTAAAAATTACATGGAGATATAACAAATTACAAAAACTAATGTATTTTAGCAGAAAGTTTTCTTAGTATTATAAATTTTGGTCTGCCATAGCAGGTGGTAGTAGCAAGCCCACCTTAGCTGTTCTCAGAGAGCTGTTCTCAGTAGAGTCAGAACTAATACTTAAGATTGGGTTGAGCAGGAAGTCTCATGACTATAAATTAACCTGGGAAATAGAATAGCAGAGAACTTTCAACATACTTCATATCACTATCTCCTCTGTATAATTGATTAACAATCTATTGTTAAAAGATCATGTAGATTACCTCTCAACCAGGTAATGAAAAGGAGTGGTTGGTGATTTCCCAAAGCAAACTTTTCAAAAAGTGCATGATGTCATGACAAGGGGAGATTTTAATTGCTCCAACATCTGTTATATAATAATTTATATGGTCAAGGACCAGCAAATTTTAAAAAACACAATACCAAATTAAAATCAAATAGAAATAAAACACTAGCATAACAAAGACAAAATAAAACATAGATATGTAATATGTATTACTGTAATAGTATCTGTGCAAGTCTAAATCTAAAATACTTCAGATTAGGAAGTAAAATATATGTCATTTAAAAACAAGATAGCTAGTATGTGTTAAATCTAAAGCAATAAATACCAAAAAGTAGTTTTTTATGTAACCAATTATTTTCATTGTGGCAATATAGAAATTGGCTACTGTGCAAGTGGTAAATGGCTTGGTATCTTCTACATGATTTATATAGAAATTGTTTGATCTTCTTGGAAATATACATATTACGGGCAGAAGATAAAAGGACTTGATATCCCAATAGAGTTTAAATGGTTTTGATCTCTTGTCATTAATAGGCAAGTATGCTCAGTTAATGGGGCTTCAGAATATCTGCCTTGCAGTAATGTGAATGATAAAATGTTACGTTTGGCTTTGAAAAATACTATTTTCAGCTTGGGAAAAAATAGATTTTATAGATATCTTGCTGGTTCCGAAGTGCCCTTATTTATTCAATTTCTACCATGTTGGCGCAGACTTTTAACTTCAGTCTGAGGCTCCATACCCCTTATTCTTTGGGTGAGCAGAATATAGCAAAATGCCATTATTTAAGGGGGGGAAAGCTAAGATTATTGGCTGGGCAAGTACAAAAATAGCCAAGGAAATGATTGAAGCCTGGGAAACTGACCCCTTGTCAGTCAACAGGAGTGCTGATTTACCACCAGTTTATCAGGTTCTATGGAACCGAGGGCTTGGCAGCACAAAGAAACAACAGCCAATCACCAGCCATCAACACACCAGTTAACCAATCAGAAGTCACTACATAAATGCAACTCACAAAATAGCCCAAAACACACATTCCAGTAGAGAGAAATTCCCTGAAGATGGGTTCCAGCACGAGTCTGAAAGCTAGGAAGAGTAAACCTCTGGTCCTGGTGACTGACCCAGATTTGATCTTGCAAAAAAGAAAAAAAAAGTTACATAACTAGTACTTTGCTTCATTTTTTTCTAACAAGAAACACAATGTTCCACCAAGAAATTGTGAAGAACAGGATGAAGGACAGGATGGAAGCTTGAGATCAAAATGAACATAGTCAGTGGATATAGGTAGTCTTTGGGTTATAATAAGTGAAACAACACATAACTGCATTGCTTAGTGATGAAAATCGTGGCAGTGCTGTTTACTGTCATAACTCCAGGACTTTACAGGTTATTAAACAAGAAGAGATGTGAGTCCCATGCAAGGAGTCGGGGCATGTGTGAGTGGGGAACTGTTTTGGGTGGGTGTGACTTGCAACTTTCCCTGCCGGCTTTCACATTGATTTTACTTATGGGAAGCCAGCAGGGAAGGTTGTAAACGATAAACACATGACCACAGGATGCTGCAACTAGTGTTAAGTATGTGCTAGTTGATCACATGATTATGAGGATTGCTGCAATGGCCAGACCATTGAGGACCAATTTTAAGTACCACTTAATTTAGCACCATTGTAATTAAATGCTAAACAAATGGTCATAATCTGAGAAGTACTTGTATCCTTTTATTTTGAATGCGTTTAAATCTTCAAGACCAGATAATGAAGGAGCTGAGAGTCTGGCTGAACCTTTACAGTATAATTTTTTTTAAAGAAACTTACGAGAATTGGTAAAATGCCAAATAACTGGAGCAAATGTCTCCACCTTCGAAAAGATAGAAAGATAATCAGATCATATTGATATTGCTCTATAAGCAATGTGAGAATAGAGGGTTAATTACAAGGTTAGGATGAATTTATCAACAGAAAATCATATTGAATTAGCTTACCTTTTTTCATGTAGTATTTTCCTTAATAGATTATGGGAATTCTATAGAAACAGTCCGTGACTTCAGTAAAGCATTTAACAAAATACTTCATGATTTGCTGATCAGAGATTCTATTAAATATGGTCTTGATGACTTGACAATTAGATACAGCTGGTCTGAAAATCACTTTTACTGTATATGTTCATCAGTTGTTGTTCATCAAACTGGAAAGAGATGCCCGAAGGATCAATCCTGGTCCTACTCTTCAAGGTCCTTCAGTATTTTAATTAAAATATTTCTCTCTCTCAAAACTCTGTGTGTGCATGTGTGCACACGTGCCAGTGTGCATGGGCACATGTAAAATACTGAAAAAAATATTTTCATATCTGATTTGGATGAAGAGGTGGAATACATATTTACATTTTTAATATATTTATACAGGCTAAAAATGGGATAGCTAATACCTAGAAAACAAAAATAAAATTCAAAGTAATCCTGATATGTTGGAAAAACAAACTGAACATAATTAAAGTAACATAATTAAATCTAACAGAGATAAGTACAAAGGTCTTCACCTAGAAAACAACTATCAAATGTAAAGATATAAGACAGGAGATATCTGGTATGGTAATGATACTTGTGAAAAAGGTATGAGCCAACAATGTGATGTGGCTACTAAACAAGACCAATGTAAATACTGGAATAGTTTCACTGCAATGATTCAACATCAAGCCTCAGACTGCATCAGTTCTGGGCAACATTCTTTAAGAAGGATTTGGATAAAAAATGGAACAGGTTCAATAGAAATAATCAGGCTCTAGAAAGTAAGTCCTTTGCAGAGGGATTGAAGTAGCTGTACTGTATGTGTTTATCCTGGAGAAAAGACCAACTGAGGGGAGGGATATAATACTTTACAAATAAGTAGTAGGATATCCCATTGAGAAGATTAAGTAAGGCTGATTCTTGTTCCAGGACACAAAATAATCCCTCTGTAGGAGGGCAGATTCTGGCTGAATGTCAAAAAACAAAAACAAACCCAGACCCTAATAGTAAGAACAGTTCAACGGTGGAACAAGGCTAGGTAACCATTGGTCCGAGATGCTTTAATCTGGATTCCTAATTTATGGGTTAGATTCAAAGTCGTAGATGATTTCTTCCAACTCTGATTCCATCCCCGTTGAGTTGAATGAATTTAATGCAAGATTAAGCAAATCTCGCCAAATTTAAGTTGAAGTCACAACTGCATAGTGATTTGTGCCAGTGCCTGAATTTTGTTCACATTCTCTGATAATTCATTATCAATAGTTTTTTTTTTAAAGAGCCAATTTCTAAACAATTTAGAAGCATGGCACTTTGTCATGAAAGTCTACCTGCTTCTTTAGAAAGGTCCACATATTTCAGTCTGTTTCTTGAATATCAGTTGCTTATGCTGCAGGAACATCAGGTAGAATGCCAAACCTCTGCTATCCGTAACTCTGATGCAAAATCAATCTTCTCAGTTGGATCAGTGGAAATGACCCATCCAATACCATGTTTTAAATCAATACAATATAGTCAAAATATTAAAGTATTACATATATATTTTAGTCACTATTCAGATCAGGTTTCTTTCTATTCACTGAAAATGGATAAGATCAGTTGCCCAATATGAGTTATGTGCCACCATCAGTTGAAATGAAATTGGTGGCATAGAAATTTAATAAATCCCAGATGGAAATGAGGTAGGAATGAATTTTTTTCTTTCCCACACCCTCAAATAATTTCAAAGAAACATTTATCCTCCTTATGCAGAACATATAAGCCAAATTTCAGTTGAATAAGAGATTTGAAGAACTTTTTAGGAAGAGGTGGATAAGGTCTTAAAACATTTTTTTTAATACTCATTTCTTCAAATTGCAACATAATTATCTACTCCCTTATTTTGGTGTAATTTGGTGCAGAATTCCCTGCTGAAGGTTATAAACTTTTGTTAAGAGGAACATATGAGTTTTATGTTCAATGTAAAGAAGATACAAATCATCCTTGATCATGAAAGTAATCTTTGGTTGTCCCCATTACAACTCCTAGACAGGTCTGATAAATATCCAAATGCACAATTATGCTATTCTGATGAGCAGATGAAGATTGCTGTCAACATCTGCAAATTTAATTTATAATTTTTAATGGTCATGATTAATATATGTAAAAAGATTTTAAAAAATGAACATAGGTTTTCAGCCATAGCCACCATTTATCAACTAATGTGCTTATTGCCCAGCCAGCATTTAATTATACCGTGCTGCTCAATTTATTTCAAAAGTAAGCCCTTTTAAGTTAAGCAGCTCTATTATGGAGATTTTTATAGAACTACTTTTCTATCACTCTGAAGGGTCTTTCCTGACATTTCAAATCTTGAATAACTTCCTCAAATTGTATATTTTATTTGGGTTGGGATGAAATAACTGAAAGATGTTTCACATTTCAGGTTAAAATATAATTATCTGGGTAGATTAAACATTTTGGGAGGAAAAGTCAAATACTCAAAACTGAAAATAAATGAGTATCCTGAAAGCATTGTTCTCAGCCGGGCAGAAACTCATATATATATGTCATAGCACTGCATTCAATTGCTATTCACTTATTTTGAATGATAGTATTTTAGTTTTTAAATAAATTTGTTCTTTCTAGATTATAATCAGGGATGAGTGTTAAAAAAATAAAAAATGGAATATGAATGTTATATTTGGTCTAATATTAATGTTATTGATTGCACAAACTATTTTCTGCGATACCCATGGTATATAAGAATTTTTCCAGTATGGTATAAGATGTTGGATTGGCTCAAGAGAGAGGTTCAGTTTCTCTCTCAGTCATGGACACTGACTGGGTGACTTTGGGCCAGTAGCCATCTATATTGAACCAGCTTCCCATAGTACCTGTGAGGAAAAAATAGAGAAGGGAATACTATGTACTATTGCTCTTGGCAATGCAAACAATCACAGACGTTAGTGTAAAACCTGTTTATTTCCATTCATTTTTAAGATGGCTGCCAAATTTAATTACTGGGAGATGGCAGAATTATATTGCCCTTAAAGACAAATTTAAGTAGAGATCCAACTTCAGAAAGCAGATTGTTTCAACTTGTTTTCTGATTGGATCCAAATCTGAGCCTCACTTCACATATTTGATGTTTCTTATACTGTCCATTAATGCAGATAAATTGAGAGCAGATGGTTAGAATTGAGACTATTACAAATTTAAACATAATTAGAAGCTGCCTTGAAAGCTGGACAGCCTTCATACAACTCGGAGAAGGCTTGTCAATACTCTGCACTGTGAAAATATGAGGAAGCAACTCACTTTCTGTTCCATTTCATAGCAAGCATTTTATGCTATTTTATTTCATGTCAACCCACACTTCTGCAATTAGGCTCATAATTATAAAACAAGCTTTTGCAACTCTAATCACCCAGCTGCAGCTTTCTATATCTTGTACCTTACAGTACTGATTTAGAATTAATATTTCTCAACCTTCCTTTTGCTTGCCTGATTCCCTTGATTTTGCAGCTGCCAAGATAACATGTATCTCTATTTTATCATGGCATTTGTGTCATTATACAGGCCCAGTTCTTTGGTTTCAATATTACTGTGTTCTTGGGCTTTATTTTTGTGCCTAGCAAACAAAGGTTATGCTCAAATATCCCCCTGACTTTTATTTGCTGGATGGCATCATCTTATTTAAAACAGAAACATGAAATTTCATTTTTTTTTAACTAGAGATCCTTGGAAATTTTAAGATTCTTCATATTTCATTAGAGGCTACTAGTTCAATGCTTTCTTTAGTCAGGAGAAATGTATATAGGATACTGGGCAAACAATCATGTCTCTGAAAGTAGCACTCAGCTACAATGTCATACCAGTATATAACTACATTAGACATATAATAGCCTTTTGAAGGCTTTAGTATTTGTCTTTAGCTAATTGTGCAGACATGTGTAAGGGCTATAAAAATTAACACAATAATTGAAACACTGAAGGTTAGCAAGCTCTGCCTTCATTGGTGTTATCCTTTGTGTAGTGTTTTGAAATTTTACTTTAAAAAAGTCCAGCAAAGTTTGAAAATCTTGTCTATCTGAATGTATATGGCTGACAAAGCATTAACAACCCAGAAACAGTAAAACAACAGAAATTACAAAAAATTATGATATAATTATAAATTATTTTGTACAATATTCGTGGGATCTGAAACTGTGACTATTGTTTCCTGTTTTCTTTACATAAACAAGTAGTAGTTGTGTTTAAGCTGTTATAGATTACTGATAAATGGTTTAGATAAATTCAAATAAAATGGCAAGATTTATTTCAGATAACATCAGGCAGGCCAATATCATCTATATAGAAGCTAAACAAGAACCAGAATCAAGCCCTGACTGCTTCAAAATATCTGAACAAGAGCCATTAGAATTATTTCAGAAGGGATCTTATTACATCTCTTCATTCAGGCAAGTATGAATGAATGTCATTCTTCAACCAGCATGCCACTGTCTACGGTTCCAACAGATTTTTTTTTTATCAGACATTGTCTCTATTCTGTGGAAGAAAGCAGAAGCCTTGCCAATTTCCTGCTGCTTGCACAGATGCTTGTTCCTATCACTTCCACTCTAACTCTCTTTGGCAGATTACCAGCAGTAGTAATAATAATTATTTATTAAACTTGTAACTCAATGACTCTGGGAGGCACACAACAGACAAATTACAATAATAGCAATAAAACATTAAAAATAAAGATAAAAGGTGTCAAGTGCAATAGACCAGATGGAATAAAGCAAGTGGTTTCATTCTCTCTCACTTAAGGTCTGGGTGAAGAGCCAAGTCTTCACAGGTCTTCTAATAATAGCAGAATGGTATCCATCCAGATCTTGAGGAACTTCATTTGAACTGAACAAAGCTCTTGTCAAAATAAGACTGTCAAAGACTGCAGATGCTTTAAGTAAAGCTTTACACCCTTGTACACCTGGCCACAATTTAAAATTACCTTAACTCATTCCAGATTGAGTTAAGGTAATTTTAAATTGTGGTCAGGTATACTCTTACTGAGTACTTTGGAAGGAAACAGAGTTGGGAAAGGTGCAGGAAAAGAATTTACAACTAATTGGGGTAAGTAAGCTAAAAGAGTTCCCATTCAAGGGGAAATTGTAACAAGGATCAGCAATTTTTATCAAGTGGCATATACTGTTATTTAATTTTATGGATGCTAAACAAATAGTACATAAACATCCATCCATCATACAATTCTCTTTCAGGATAAACAATATTATGCAAGGCACATACATGGATTAAATTGTGATAACCAAAAGAAACTAGACATGAAATAAATCTAAAACTAGTTTATAGCACTGTAACTTGCTGTACCTCTCATTACCTTTTGTTTCTTGCAAACTATTATTTCCAGTATACTGTACTAATCAGTGCTTCATTGTGCCTTTCTTAATTTAAACTTCGCAGCTTTTTTTTAAGGATCTCATTTAGTGCCATCCAACTTTTTTTCTCCATCTTTTTCTCAATTTATTCATATGTATACTGGTTACTCAGTTTTGTTTAGGACCTAAATTACACATGCATTTATGTTTCCAACCATCACACCTCTAACAGCACCAACATAATTATTCATTTATCCATAAATATGCTCAAACAAGCAAGAGGAAAACATGCTTGTTTTGTATTTGCTCAGCTGAACTTTTAGCCAAGCATTCAATTCTCATCCATGCTGAACTTCCATCATACTCTTACTGCATTCTGCAACCTCTGTTATTGTGCAAAATATCCCATAGTTCAAGCCTATTAAGACACTTTCTTTAAAATACAATAAATACTTCATTTCATTTTATTAAGCATTTTAAAAGGAAAAACCCAGCATCCAAAAAAAGAAAGAAAAAGCACAAAGTACATAGACAGATCCCCAAATATCATAACATAACCTTCCCTGGGGGTGGAGGTGGAAGTAGCCCGAGGTTTCATGGAAAACATGATTTCCATGGGCCTGTCCCAGGTCATCCAGGGCCCGACTAGTATAATAGTGGTCACATACCCAATTTGGTGTTCTTGTCGGAGCAGTGCCTATGTGACCTGGAATTGGTGGACCTGTCCTTGGTCCCCTTGTCATGGTTAGATCACAGTCTGGTGGCAATGAGTTTCTCAAAAGGTGTACCCCCCTGCAGGGAGGCAGGACCTATAAGATTGGTCCGCCCCCGTCAATTAATGGACCTGGATGGGTTCCAGAAGGAGCTGGGGGTTATAACTGCAGATCTACTGTGCAGTCCAGCCGAGCTCTTAGTCACTGTTTGGAATAGGAAGGTGACTGAGGCTCTGGATAGGATTGTACCCTTACAACCTCTCCTCACCCATAGACCTCTCTGTGCCCCATGGTATACAGAGGAACTGAGAGGTATGAAATCCATGAAGAGACGTCTAGAGTGCCGCTGGCGGAAGACGGGATGAACTCGATCAAACATGGGTAAGAGCTGCTACTAAGGCCTACCTCATGGTGATTCGTACGGCAAAGTGTAAATACTTCTCCACACTAATTGCATCTGCAGATAATCTCCCAGCGACCCTCTTTAAGGTGAGCCGCCTCCTCCTGGGGAAGGAGGAGATTGAAGTGGCATGCTGAGGAATTTGCAGATTTTCTGGAAGACAAAATCGCTCAACTTCAAGTTAGATGCCAGCGTAGTTGCTGGTCCGGTGGAAGCCTGAGGCAGGTTCTTGCCCTGTTATCTGGGAATGGTTTGACCCTGTTGCTCCCGAGGAAGTGGACAGGATTCTAGGAAGTATGTGCGCAAGCACCTGTGTTTTAGACCCATGTCCCTCCTGGCTTGTGAAAGCTTCCCAGGAGGTGACGGGTGGACTCTGGGGGTGATTAATGCTTCCCTACAGGAGGGGGAGGTGCCCCAGCACTTTAAGCAGGCTGTAGTCCGCCCTCTTCTTAAGAAGCCATTGCTGGACTCCACCTGGTTGGATAATTTCCGACCTGTCTCCAGTC